>CALNVZ010001721.1:45086983-45107238 GCA_940671915.1 Paracentrotus lividus | reverse complement strand
AACTTTATTTAGCAATTTTATGCCTAAAAATGTTCTTAAATGATTTTTGCTTGGTAAAAAAAAGAAAACAAATAGGTGATCAACAATGAAAACTATAAAGAAATTATAAAACATAAAATACATAAGCAAATTATTTTGCAACGTCGAATTGTTTTCTAGTACAATTGTTAGGTAATGCTATAAGGAATTATAATACACAAAAATTAGCATTCTAGGATGCTTAATATTTTTCAGTAGAGCAAAAAGTATGATTTTCCATGCAATATTAGGCATCATTAATCATAACATAAAAAATCCATCATTATTTTGCGAAAAGTTAACGCGAGCGTTATTGTAGATTCATGGCTCACTCCTATCACAGCAAATTTTTCGGCGGCGGATCGCAAAAAAAAGCCTTGCAAACAAAACCAATTGGGAAAAAGCTGGATATACATTTATACATTTACTTTCCCATTTGTACCATCTTACATTTCTATTCAGATGAATTCTACTCACTGAGATGTGAATACACATACCGTTATGAAGGTCAGGTTCTTACAGGAATTGCTGGAGGAGAATCAAGAGACTTCTCTGGCCTCAAACTCTCTGCTGATGTCAAACTTCAGTTGCGTCCTGGAGAGCACATGATTATGAAGGT
The DNA here is from genome assembly GCA_940671915.1 of Paracentrotus lividus. Classification (NCBI taxonomy): domain Eukaryota; kingdom Metazoa; phylum Echinodermata; class Echinoidea; order Camarodonta; family Echinidae; genus Paracentrotus; species Paracentrotus lividus. Next base: position 45,106,601 of record CALNVZ010001721.1, on the reverse strand, counting down.
GAGAAGCAGGGGTTGTTCGTTTTCTGACCCCTGACACTCGATGCCCTCCATACTGCAAGTAATTTGTCAAATGAGACCTAGAGAGGATTTATACATTTTATAAATTTATATATTTTAAAATAAATGTATAAGACCATTAAATACTGAATAATAACTTTACCTTGAGTCTCAGGTATAATAAAAATAATAATAATTGTTAAATTCAAATAGCGCTTAATTCTTACTAATTTGTTTTGAAGCGCATGACAAAAGATAAAACAACATTAGATAATAAAATTACATGTATTTACAAAAGATACATATGATAATTGTAGCTACTGAAATACAACTGTAAATGATTGTATTACTGGTAGAAACAATATTGATGAGATTTGAAAATAGACCTATTTTTGCTCCCAACAACAAACAAGTTCCAGCTCAATGAGCGCATTCTCAGATCACCAGATCACAAGGAATATGATTTTTGTGCATATATTTTGCAATAAAACCAAAATGCATTTACAAAAAGAGAAACTTTATGTGGCTTATTTTAAGGATTTATGTACTCTGCAAAGAAATGAATTTTACTTTTCCTTCTTCTCCTTATATTTCTTATTTATATTGACATCTATTAATATGTACTTTAACCTACAATACCGTGTGGGTTTGCATATTTTAGAAAATCTATTTGACTCATATTGAATTTATTGGGAAGCACTTTATCAAAAAAAATATTCTGAGCCTTAATGAATTGATGATTCCAATGCAGTGTCCTTGTACATGTATATGCTACATGTATCTTTGTGGACAAATGAATCACATTTAATCTGCATATCAAGGTCAATAGGCAGGTTTTATAATGTATTTTGCACACGGTCGCAACCTCAGACAAACAAACCTAATGTGTCAAGTCTGCTGCACTAGTGTCGTGTGTATACATTTATGTGTATATTTTACACAAGTGTGATGCATTGAAGCTAACCTCCTCATCCTTTCTCCTCACCCTTCTTCCTCCTAATCCATCTTTCTTCTCATCCTTATCATTTTTCTATTTCTCATTTTATTTCTCTTTAGCTCCTTTCTCCTATTCTTTCTTCCTTTTGTCTCCCCTCAACCTTCTTTCTCTTCATCATTCTTTATCCTCACCTTTTTAAAAAATTTATTTCTTCCCATCTTTCTTTTTCTCCTCGTCCTTCCTGTCTTTTTTTTCCCTCCTCAACCTTCTTCATTTTCATCCTTTATTTTCACCCTTCTCTCTCACCTTTCTTTCTTGATCCTCATCTTTCTTTCTCTCTCTCTCTCTCTCTCTCTCTTCATCCTTCTTGATCCTCAACCTTCTCTCTAACCCTTCTTTCTTGATCCTCATCTTCTCTCTTCATCCTTTATCACCATCCCTCCTCTCCATCCTTCTTTGTCCTTATCCTTAGTCTTTCCCTTTTTTTTATCCTTCTCATTCTTTTTTATACTGTTTTCCTTTCTTTTTGCCATCACACATTTATTTTCTTACCCCTTTCAATTTTTTCCTCGCCATTCTTTCTTTTTATCCTTCAACATTATGCAATGCCAATGCCTATATAAACTTGATTGCACATGTTAATTGTGTAAAGTGCTCAAAAACATGATCTTCTTGTGTTTTTTTAAAATCTTTTTATATTGAAGTGAAAGGGAGCCTGAACTTTGTCGGAGACAAAAGACACAGAAATAAGGAAAGCAAACATTGATAGAGAAAAGAAGAGTCAAATCCAAGGAGAAGCATAGAGAATTAAAGAGAAGAAAGGGAACAAACGGGGTGGTGTAAAATGTGTGGAGGAGGGCAGCCAATCAAAAGGCAAAGTATTTATATCTTAAAGCAAAATATTTATATGTAATAGCATTGTATTAATTCAAATGTATTGTTTTATTCTCCATTAATGTTTAGCTGAGCAATATTTCACTAGAGAGATTCCAGAATGAAGTAGATGACCCTCTTCAGCTTCAGGATCCCGCTCTTTTCGTACCAGTAGAGGGCGCCGAGGAGGAATACCTTGTTAATGAGCTGGCCAAACAAACAGATTTCTCCTACAACTGGGGCCGGGTATGTCAATTTTTTCCAAATTTCATTTCATGTGATATGACATTTATGTTTTACATAGATCTCCTTCACTCTTGGACTGTGAATCCATATTCTAATCCTTGAAATATATACAGCTTGGACAAAAATTATTTTATAGACCAAGCTCTTTTTCATATGGTTTTCAGTGTTTTGAATCTCTGGAATGGAGTCAAAGACAAGATGCAGGAACAAAAGCCGGTCAACAAGAGTGAAAATTTTGAATTCTAGACGCCAGAAAGGGCTGCAATGACAAGAGAGAAGAAACCTTTATGAAATAGAGTTTGATCTAATATTAATTTCCTGTGCTGTACATTGTATAGACTGCATATACTGTATTTTGGTTTGGCTATCTACTGAACTGGAAATCAAATCAAATAAAACCAATCTTCTAATTCACATTTGAGAGGCCTATAGGACAGTCTCTTCCAATACAAAAATTAGATTTTATTTGTTTAAATATGATATTTCCAGGTTCACCTTCTCCTATTTCTTTCTCATTCAGCACTACATGTACTTCAGAATTTATATTACGAAATGAATATTTTTCATTTAATAACATAGATCGATACAGTATTCCAGCAAAATGGTGAGTCGCTGAGTTCAGTAAACATCAAGCGATCCATCATATCACTCTTTGGTCTGGATCTAAACGGGGAGTCTGATGATGAGGCGACTGTTGTGGAAAGAGGACATAAAACACTATACACTGTCATGGAGGTTCAATATATTTATCTTACACTTTTGCTCCTAAAATTTATGATAATATAAACTTGTTTGATGACATTATTCTTTCAATTTCATTTATCCTAGAGAGATGTATAATTGTAAAATGAAAGTCAAGAATAATACTTTGAGAGACTATGTGTGGATGATAAAGCATAATTTGAGGTATTTAAACAACAAGAGACTCAAGTTTTAGTCTTTGGTTAATAGTTAATCACAGAAAGCATGGAAACTTATTGGGCAACAAAGTATTTCTAAAATACTAAATATTCATTTCTTTATAAAATGCTAGATGCAAATAACCAATTGATGTATTTTGATTTGCATCATTAATATTCCTTCCTTTTAATTCCAAATTTTATTCAATTGAAAAATGCTATTCGTATCTTTCAATTTCAAATCCATACTTTCAAGCTTCCCATTTTTCTAATTTTTATGTTTGATTCTGTTATCTTGTTCAAAAAAACAAAAAAAAATCCTTGGGGGAACAAGCTTTTGCTCATGTCAGACCAGCCCTGCGGAACACACTTCCACAGGAGCTGAAAAATCCATCTTCATTGGAAACATTCGAGACAAATCTTAAGTCTTATTTGTTTACTCATTTTAGTATATTTAAGACAGACATTCATCTTTGTGTAATATTTTTTGTAATCCTTTGTAAAAGCACCTTGAGCATTTTATCTAAATGGAAAATGGTGCTATAGAAATCCTATGTATTATTATTGTTATCTCTTTACAGACTGGTGTTGAGGGTGAATGTGAGACTGTCTACAATGTGAAGCCTATCAGAGTAGAGAGTCAGCTCTTGAGCAATCAAATATTTCAAAGTAAGTCAAACTTTCGTACTTATAATTTATTTGATTTTTATGCTATGGTCACAGCCTGTATTTGGTGGTTGACATATCTTACTATTCTTGTTTCCTTTTTTTATAGCGATGTGATTGTGTGAATTGCAATGTAAAGAATACTAAATGTATGCTGGATTTATTCTTCCAAGCATACCAGAACTGGAATTCTATTAGGCTAGAAAAATTATGGTGAAATAAACAGAATTTTATGGGAAAATGTAGGGAAGCTTAAAGGTAGCGTCAGCCTTTTGCAGGCAAAAATATTACATGTCTAGTTTTTGAGAGGATATAGTAGTATATCAATGACTATATCTTCCCACAAAATGATTAAGCTCAAATGTGTATGTTTGTCATTTTATTGGGATTATCAAAATTCATTCCTATTTTTTCGAAGCTCGGAAAATATACCGTACGGTGCGAACCGTTGATCATTAGCGCAGAGAATAATGCACGCTGATGCGCCGTGTGTATATTGCTGTGTATGGTCCATGCTGCACGCGCTGTAATATCATGGAGAGCTGGTCTAGATTGGTCGTCAGATTTTCGATTCATATTTCTGATCTAGGCAACCTATGACAGTAAGATTGAATAGACAGTACAGGTTGATCATATTCTAAAGTTATGCCAAGTGGCATTACTTTTCGCAATTTGTGAAAAAGGATGACACTACCTTTAACAGAAACACAATCACATCCTTTCAAAAGTAGAATTTCTATCTGTATAACTTGGAGTGCACCATTGTTTGGGCTTAATTGTTTGGATTAGAATGATTGTTATCTGATGTAATACAATGCTTGCATATATCATTGGCTAAAGTCTACATTTTATTTGAAATATTAAAGATAAGGTTGTTTTGAGTTCAACAGAATGTGACATTTATTCATGTTTTATTCTTGGACACAGGAGTAATAATATTAGTGGCTGATGGATCAAAACCACTAATCACTTAAAAACCTAGAGTTTCCAAGCTTTCCAATTATATTAAAACATTTATAATGAACTTCAGTACATTTACAACCAATTAAAAAGATCATGTTAGAATGAGAGCTGTTTATATTAATTATAACCCAATGCAGAAAAAAAAATCTATTTTCACCATTTGGTCACACATGTTGAAACCACATCACTTTTTACTTCTAGGTTTGTTTACGATATCTCCTTTTAATGTTTTCTACATTCTCAATCAATGCTATCTTCCGACTTTTTCGCAGGCGGGTACGACCGACTCGATGTTACCAAGACGCTAAACTTCAACAAATGCAATCGCAGACCCATCCAGCAGAATGCTTTTTTACTGAGCGGATTCCCTTGTGAAGTGTGCTCAGATCCAAGCCTGAATGTCTCTCAGAACCTGGTAAAGTCTACCAGAGAGGTGTCCTATTCCATGAGGGGCTCCAAGAAGGAATTCTTGATAGATTCTGTGATGAGTAACGAGGAGCATTCCTTTAAACCTTTCAGCGTGGATGGACCTGGATTTACCACTTACCTAAGGTGAGGAAATACATTCTAATAATTTCAGAATGCTGTCTTGAAAGTTTGGCAAAAGACCCACATAAGGGGCTTGTAATCTATCCTATCCTTTTTACTTTCCTTTCTTAATTTTATGCTCCAATTTTTATTTTAATTTTCTCTATTGCCTATTGTTTTTAAGGATATCCTACAATGCTTAACTTATTTTTGGGGGTTATTGACAAAAATTAATATATGTTCTTTCCTTTTTTATGCAGGCAAGATCTAAAGCGCACCAGAGCCAAGGCAGTTTTAAATAGGAACTTAGTCCAATCGCTGTCAATCTCAGAGAGGACATACACTGGTCTAGTTTATGAGTTCCCTATAGACGAGAGGTCGGAGGTTACAGAGGAGCAGTTCACGATATTCTCCAACTCGGTAAGAATTCAGAAGCATACCATTTTATTATTTTATTTACATTACAAAACGGGAGAGCAGAGCACAAACTAAAAATTTTAATCAATTTGGAACTATGTTGTCCTTTGATGAATTTCACAGATATATTTATTTTATTTTCCAGCTAAAAAAAACCCTCAATTATATTCTAGGGAGGTCTTCAAATCCCCTTTAATATCAATTTGCCACACTATGCCTGCATGAAGTACATGTACTTGTAGGATGTTTATTATTATTATTTTTGGATAAATTGTGAATCAAAGATCGTAACATACATGCACATTTTGTTGTAGATAAGCCAGATGCATGTTACATGGTCTTTTATACATGTATTATTATACTCTCTTCCTTGGTAAGAATTTAGAAGCACACAATTTTTCGGAAATCAATGAAATGTTCATCAAATTGCAGCTCCAATGATCATTTATTTTTTAATTGATGCATTTCAAGTGTTACTCTCCCAAGATGCTATTATGTTCTGCTGTGGTCCTACTCTTTCTCAAGCCTGATATGTGGCCTAAGTCATACTGCCTCCATTTCATGCTCTGATATCACCTGGCTATGCTATTGTTGGACACCCTCTTCCATGGAATCTCTTTACTGGCCCTTGGATGATTTTTTTTCAAGACCGACCTCTTTCCTGATAAAATGTTGAAGAACAGCCAACATTATTTGTATTATAATATTTACTTTTATATGTATGATTTAAAAGATAGCTAAGATCTTTTGTGACTGGAGGAAATGCTCTCTGTTGTTTATTCCAGGTGATGGGTCTAGTTGAGGAGATTGCAAACAGCTTTGAAATGGAACGCATATCCAACGACATGCCTGGAAAGTTTGTTGAACTCACAGAAATGCTACGCAAGGCAACCACTGGAGATATCCTAGAGATCTATAACAATCATGCACAGAGGTTAGACGGAGAGACAAAGGAACAAGAGAGACAGAGGTATGGATGTAATCAGTGTTTCAGGAAGTAGCCTTGGATTCCACATTATACCTAACCTAAACATAATCCCTAATATAAAAAACAGTTGTTGCGACCCTTACCCTGTATCTTAGCCGAAATGAAGCCAGATAAGATCAGAAATCAGATCAGACACTGTACCTACCCTAACCCTAAACCTAACATAAAACCTTATCACAACCATATCCATGTATTCTGAAACAAAATAAAGCCTGGAGCAATTGTTACTGGGCAAATTTTGGTGCTACATAATCAGATCAGACACTGAATCTACCCTAACCCTAAACCTAAGATAAAACTTTATCGCAACAATAACCCTAAACCTAAGATAAAACTTTATCGCAACAATAATCCAGAATTTTAGATGAAATAAAGTCTGGATAAGTTGTCAACGAGGAAATATCAACGCTCCTTAATTTGATCTTCAGTAGATGTGAACGCATTAACCCTAATGTTTGAATATATCGTATGGAGTAAATTATGAAGCGCTTTGTTACCGCAAATATTGGTGCTTAACTGAATACTCATTACTAGAGGTGTCGTAGTCGAGTGGTCTTATCACTTGATATAAAGGTCGTGGTTTTGATCACTGGCACGACATGTGTGTTCTTTGGAAAGGCGTTTTATCCATATCGATTCTCTCTACCAAAGGTGTAAATGGCTACATGTACCTGTTAGGAATAGAATGAGTGTGTCGTAATCGCTGCCTTGATGCAAAAATGATCTCTTGGGGATTGGACAAATGTCAAAAAGACTTAAAATCATCCAATATATGGGGTAATAATAATCAATTGTAAAGCTCTTCTAGGTTTAAAAGCTGTTTCATATGTACATGTATTAGGTGCTGTGTAAATACATGTAGCAACTCCATGTAAATGTACATTGTTTAGCAATCGCTATTATTATTTTCATTATCAGATCAGATTGAATGTACCTTGCATACATGAATGAAAACTTCTAAATTGTATTGAATCAACAGGAAAGTCCTTGAGGATGTGTTACCTCTGCTTGGAACAAACCAATCAGTAGTCTTGATCAAGGAGAAACTCATAAACGGTGACATCGATGGGGAGCGTGCGTCCCAAACCCTAAGCATGCTGGGGTTCCATATGACCTTCCAACGTTCCTTCCTCGATAATGTTAAGGTGAGTATGTATACAAGCACTCTCTGTTATCGCTGAAACTGGACATCTTGACTGAGTTCCTTCAAATAAATTGTGAGCTCATGAACGGCTGCCAGAACTAAGGTATTTGACATTTTTTAAATATGCAACGGAAGCAAATGTTTGATAAGATGGACTTTAAAGAGCTGATATTTGAATGTTGCTTTGAGAATGATAATAAGAATATAGCTTTTATAGAGTGCCTAATATACAGTTTCTAAGCTTTAAACTAATAAAGAATACATTCATATCTTTTCCAAAATAGATTAAAAGGAAGCTGTGTTAACAATCCATATAGATTTTTCACTAATTTGCATATGTACAGTAGGCCTACAGTACACAAAAGTTTGGAGCTTGCAAAGAAAACCTTCATAATCAAATTCGCTATTCATGCTCACATTGAATTGACACATGGGGCAAATTTCACTTGGCTCTGTAATGTGTCCAAGCATTTCCAACATACATTTTAAGTGTTATCTGTCACCATATTTTGTACCCTGACATCCGTATATTGTATTTGTCCATTCTGTTTATCCAGGATCTGTGTAAGAGCACCAGTCTGCCCGAGTGCTGGTTGGCATATGGTTCTCTTCTCAATAAAGCCTGTGGAGAAAGGGTCAGACACCAGTCAGCTCAAGACTGGACATGTGATGATAGTATGCTTGCTGCCTATGCAGAGGTAAGCAAGGAAAACAATCTAATTAAACTTCGGATGATGTTGATCAAAGTTTGGGGGTCATGGATACATAGTAGATATAATCTGAATTTGCAGGTACATGTACATGTTGGCCTACATAATGTATTCCAAGTACATATACTGGACTTGTTATGGTGATATTTCAAGAACTATTTATGATACAAAATTGAAACTTGATGTGATTACCATAAGAAGATGAAGTTTGTAGTAATTTGGACTGAGTTCACAAAAAGGTCACTAAAGTCTCTTTCTGAAGTTAATAGTGCTTATGGTAAAGGCAAGTACTACATATAGTAGGAGATCCTGTTGCATTTGTGTTGTTTAGAGAATCTCCAAATTCATCATCATTTAAGGAAAATTTGTCAGAAATTATTTTTTACAACAGACAGAAACATATTTTTATATAAAGTAGTTACATTTTTCAACAGGGCATTTACATTAAGGGAAAGTATTGTGATGGTATTCAGCCTACCTTGTTTGTTTCATTATTATACACAATTCAAAATATTAATTGGCAACATTGTGTGAAGTAGGTGTTTATTAAATTAATAATCAGATCACAATCATAGAGGATGGTTTGTGAATACTTTGAGACCCAACACTCCTTGAAGAAGGCTTTGTGAAAATGGTGACGAATTGGTCCATACATTAGAGTCGCTTTTTGTAGGTAAAAATACTAATTCATGTTATTATGTGGCACAGAACTCATGCAGAGGACACAAGCTATTATTATTAAATGATCAATCATACATTTCCGAATTTTTATCCTTCTCAGCCTCTGTACAATGGAACCAGCTCCATGCACTGTCAATGCAAACGAAGGACATCTCTCAAGGCTCTAGGCAATGCTGGTCTCTCAGGTCAAGCACAGAACCTCAAGGATCTGATCAATGATGATAAGACTCCATGTGAGCTCAGATGTCAGGCTATTTATTCACTCAGGAAACTCACTGGCACCAGCTCCAGGAAATATGTGAGATTATCATGATTATAATATTAAAACAGTTGGCTTGAGACCACCAATAAGTCATCAAATTTATTTTGGCCTTTTAGGTTCTGAAATGGAGATTCCAAACTTTCTAATGATATCAGATACTTGTAGTTTACTAAAGTAAAACCAAGTTAAATATAAAATTAGAATAAGGGCTACATTGTATCATTGAAAACCAATGCTGAAAAACCTTCTACCATTTGTTCTGTTGCTCTATTTGCAACTAATTCCTTTTGATTTGATCTTATTTTGTTATGACTCATGATAATTTTTATTTGATAACTGCAAATTATGAAACATTGTCAAATTGTTTCCCATCAATATTTATCTTTTGTTTAATACAATCCTACAGTTAAAGTTATCCAAATTAAATAATTCATTCAATCTTTTATATGTAATTCAACTGGTCCTAACTTTGTTCACCAATTAGAATAACAATGTTGAAATGGTTAAATAACCCAATCTTTTTCTGACCCGTATTCCATAGGTGATCCAACTGGTCCTAACAGTATTCACCAATATGGATAATAGTGCTGAAGTGCGCATCGCTGCCTTTACTATACTTATGGAAGCCAAACCAGATGCCTCTATCATGCAGATTGTAATGAAGAGACTGGAGTCTGAGACTAGCTCTGAGGTGATGAGCTTTGTCATATCTCACTTTGAAGCTCTGAGCCATCCTAGCATGCAGGTGCCTCGTAATGTGTGAGTAAAAAGCACTCTGAATAATTGTTCTATCATCAGTGGGCTAATAAAGCATCATATTTCAAATGTGTGTGAAAATTACTTGTTTGGTTAAAGGAGGAGTCCGGGCTGAAATAAAAAAATTTTGTAAAGTAAAGTAAAATTTAACAAGCACAACACAGAAAATTTCATCAAAATCGGATGAAAAATAACAAAGTTATGCATTTTTTAGGTATTGAATTTTGTTCGTAAAACAGTTCTTGGCAGGTCTCATGAATATTTGAATATTCAAATGAGCAAACTGATGATGTCACAGTCCCCCTACTTCTTGTATATTTTATAATATAAAATCCTATTTATCTCATTTTTTTATACATTGCGTATACAGAAAATATATCACTCATACTGAAATATGTAAAAGCACTTGTGACCTGGAACATTCCACAAGGATTAATCCCTGTTTATATGTCCTTGGGGCAGAAAATCTTGATAATTGGTATTTCATACAATAAAATACAAAGAAAGTAGGGGGACTGTGACATCATCAGGTTGCCAATTTGAGAACTGTTTCCTTTACTAATTCAAAACCTGAGAAAATTCATAACTTTGCTATTTCTTATCCGATTTTGATGAGATTTTCAGCGTTGTACTTTTTAGATTTTACTTTATTTTTGTAATAATGCAAACTCCAGCCCGGAGGAGTTCTTTAATCTCTTACTGGAAAAATGAAACCTCTACAGCATGTCAAAAGAGGGGCAATACTAATGTTTTTGCTCTCCTGAACATTTCACATTATTTTGATACAAGGTTTTTGTCACACCAACTCGGGCCGATATATTTTTTTCTTTAGTTACTAAATAATTTTTTTAATAGTAGTTTTTTTTTTTATTATTTATTTTAAATGAATATAGTGTAATAAATTAATTATTTACTGTACATGTACCTGATTTTCCCATTAAATATTATTGAATCGTTTAAGAGCAAAATGATCGCATGTTTTTAGGTTATACCGGTACATGTAGATCTTGATATCATGAAGCTAATAATGAACTTCTTTCTTTAAACCATTCCATTTACTATTTTTATGCCTCTGCCACCGAAGGTGGTGCCGGAGGCATCATGTTTTCGGGTTGTCCGTCCGTCCGTACGTCCGTACGTCCCGCTTGCTCGTTATCGCGATATCTCAAGAACCACTTGAGATATCAACTTCAAACTTGGGGATAGTATGTATCACCATAAGAAGATGATCTGATTAGATTTTGGAGTATGTAGGTCAAAGGTCAAGGTCACAGAGGTCAAAAATAGTGAAATTCTATGTTTTGAGTTCGTTATCGCGATATCTCAAGAACCAATTGAGGTATGAGCTTCAAACTTGGGGATAGTATGTACCACCATAAGAAGATGATCTGATTAGATTTTGGAGTATGTAGGTCAAAGGTCAAGGTCACAGAGGTAAAAAATAGTGAAATTCTATGTTTTGAGTTTGTTATCGCGATATCTCGAGAACCATTTGAGGCATGAGCTTCAAACTTGGGGATATTATGTACCACCATAGGAAGATGATCTGATTAGATTTTGGAGTATGTAGATCAAAGGTCAAGGTCACGGAGGTCAAATAGTGAAATTCTATGTATTGAGTTTGTTATCGCGATATCTTAAGAACCATTTGAGATATGAGCTTCAAACTTAGGTGTAGTATGTACCGCCATAGGAAGATGATCCGATTAGATTATGGATTATATAGGTCAAAGGTCAAGGGTCACAGAGGTCAAGATGTGAAAATCCATGTATTGAGTTTGTCATCGCGATTTCTCGGGAACCAATTAAGATATAAACTTCAAATTTAAGGGTAGTATCTATCACCAGAGGACTATGGTCTGATTAGGTTTGGGGTCACAAGGTCAAAGGTCAAGGTAAAAAATGTCATTCTATAAAGCAAAATGAATAGATGAATGTGCAATATTTTTCTGATCTGGCAATGGCAGAGGCATATATTTCGACCGCGCGCGGTCGAGGATTCATCTTGTTTTTGTTTTTAATGAGGCACGGGAAAGAGATAAAACTGGCTGACTGAAGCTTTTCAGACTTGCACTCATTGGAGCCAAAGCAAGAATGAAATAGAAATGTCAAACAAAGAATTGATGTTACTAAGGTAAACAACGCAAAGATAATAATGAAGCACAATGGTTGACTGACGTAGTTCAGTCATAGGCAACAGTCCGAGACTGATTTTACTTACTAATTACGTTGATTGTATTTCTTTCTTTGTTTAGCTCAAAAGTGGCAAGATCATTATTGGATGATACACCTACAGCTGACTATGGATTCCAGTATTCTAAGAGCTATAAGATGGGATATGAATCAGGTAATACAAACAAAAATTCTTGTCAAAAGAGAGTTTGACAAAACTCTTTTTTCTTCTTTTTTTTCTTTGTTTTTAATCAAAGAAGAGAAATACATGTAGATAGTGGAGGAGGTATATGTATGCAAAAAAAAAAAAAAAATAATAAAAAATAGTGAATAAATAAATACATAAATAATTAAAAACTTTTAAAATTTACTTTTGCCACACTTGATCCTGGTGAGGTAAATGTGGGAAAAACTCCTTAAATGCCTGCCACCTTAACACAAGAGCAAGACTACAGCTTGATAATAATCTCTGAACCGCTTTGGAGCTGCATGAAAATGAGACTTAATGCTCTAATAAAAAGGGCAACTTGCCTATCGGCTTGGTTTCATATTTAGCCTAAGCCACATATCACTTTGGGGCGTGTACAGCATTGTGAAAACTCGTCTGCTAGGCTTCAGCTCAGCTGGATAGACTGTCGTGGAGGGGATACATATGTGGTGCCCGGGCATTGACTAGGAAACCAGGCAGTTTTCTCCCCGACCATAAAAGTAGTAGCATACTATATTATAATTTTCCTATTTAATATTTTGTTGCAGTTGAAGATAGATTAGGATTCTTTGCCAACTTGAAGTACATCATGGACCCAGACTCACCCTACCCAGCTGGACTAGCAGCCAAGCTGAACACCCGTCTGTTAGGATTCAGTATGAACCCACTGGAGGTTGGATTCAAGGCTCAGGGGATAAGGAAAGCTATGATGGAGATGTTTGGGGATAGCAGTGATACTGATGGAGGTAGCAGGGATCCAATCTTGGAAGAAATTGACAATCAGGTATGTTGTTGTTTTTTACTTTTAATTTTTACTGCACTGTCATTCAAAATAAGCATATACACGAAAAAGGCATGTACAATGTACTTAAAGTCAAATTTGTGTAATATGGTCACAGAAATTTACTGTAATCTGGTCTAGAAAGTCATGGAAAATCATTGAATTTTGAAAATATGCACACATGTAAGTGTAAAAACCCTGAGGCGTGACATGCATTCAATTGTTACTTTTATTTTTATAGTTAAATTTGATGTAATTCTAATATGTCCATGCCCACAGCTTGGTTTGATGTTCCGTGAAGATTCTGACCCTCTAGCTAGCTTGTACTTGAAGGCCTTTGGAAAGGAGATCAGGGGAATGACAATTAACAACCAAGGTAAATATCACAAAATATGAATCTAAATATTTGGTAATGACTTGCAGTTTGATCCCATCCTGGTATGAATCTGTTCCAGTAGTAAAGTAAGATCCATCCTCACAGTTCATCACAGTCAAATGAGCTCATCTCCATTCAAATAGTGTACAACTGAGCTCAAGCAATTGCAATCAAATGAGCTCATCTCCATTCAAAAGGTGTAAAATGAATTCTATTGATTGCAATCAAATGAGCTCATCTCCATTCAAATAGTGTACAACTGAGCTCAATCGATTGCAATCAAATAAGCTCATCTGCATTCAAATAATGTAAAACTGAGCTCAATCGATTGCAATCAAATGAGCTCATTTCCATTCAAATAGTTTACAACTGAGCTTTGAAACTGATCTATTTGCTAAGTTTTATTAATCATTTTTGGGCAGATATGTTGATATAGAAGAGTTGCACCTAAGGCCTAATAGTTATCAACTTTAAGGCTTTTTTGGGCTTGTTATTAAAGGGAAATGTTTATTACTTTTTCACTTGTGCAACCATTGACCAAGGACATTTTCTCTGGTGACAATTTCTTATTTGTCAATCCCTTCACATCAGCCCTGCACTCTAAGTATGTAACTGACCCTTACCCTAAACTTTACATAACAGCCTATTGCAACCCGAACCCTAGATCTTATATGAAAACAATATTTTTTTTTTGGTATGTCATAACCATTTCTTATTCCCCACCATGAACAGGAGACTCTCTGATGGACAGAATCCAGGAACTCTTGTCCACTCCTAGCATCTCATACCAGAAGGCTACGACCTTGAGTGAAGGACACCTACAGATCCCTACCTCCATGGGTATCCCACTGACCCTAAAGCTCACCAGCTCAGCCATCATGGCTCTTAACGGGTCTGGAAACATTGTCATGGATCCTCCCCTTGCAGACCTCATAGCCAACAAGCGATTGCCAGATACTGTCAGTGTCAAAGGTCATTTCAATCCACGGTAAGTTGCAGGTAACATAAAGATTTACAATCAATGGCAAATTTGAAACGAGCATTCTAATTGGTTCACAGTGAGATTTTCATGAAAGAAATCTACGCAACAAGGATTCTGATTGGTTGCTATTGATTTGGAATTGATCGTAACTCATTATGTTACAGGCACTGTTCTACAGGCAAACCTCTTTTGAGACTTGGTGTACCCCTCATGTTTTGAGTGTGTTAATATGTTCCTAGGGAAGATGGAGTTGTCCTCTAATGGTTGAATAGGCCAATTGCTGGACTGGCAGAGACATCCCCATGATCTGCCATAGAGGATTCAGTTCTGTCTCACTTGATGGTTTGTAACTAAATTGAATAAACAAATTATCTTCCACCTTTTGAAAAAGATATTTCTTATGTAGGCCCTACATATATCTTCGTTTTTTGTTGTTGTAAAGAAACAGTTTATTAACCCTTTCATGGGGACAATCACATTTGCAAGACAGATCCCACAGAACGTTAACAAGCAGAAATTAGAACCTCATAATTTTATTTTATCCTTTTGTAGCCTAGCTGCTGAGATGATTGGGGACATGGGTGTCAGTATCAACAGCACCATCAAGACAGGTACGGCCCTGAGGGTATCCCTCAACTCCTCTCTGATTCTTGATGGATCAATCACGGTTGATCTCTTGCGACAGGACTATTCAGCCAACCTGACCACTCCGCAGGAGAACCAACAGCTCTTCTCATTCAAGAGCAAACCATTTACCTACTTTGATGTGACAAACTCTATCTTTGAAGAGGTGAGTAAGACCTGCCAACCAGTATGAATTTGTCGTATTCAGTACGAAATTATAGCTATATGGTTTTCTAAAAAAAATATAATTTTGTTTCCCTCCCCCACCTTTCTTTCTTATCATTCTTTTGTGATGAAATGCAAGCCTCCTGTTTAATATAGGAAGCTGAATAGTTAGCATTATAACTGTTTTTAACAAGTCTGCAACAGAATGCATAAATATGTATCAACCATTTTTTGTTTGCTTTGTTTTGTGTTGTTTTGTTTTGTTTTGTTTTGTTTTTTTGTTTTTTGGCTGAATCAAAGATCATGGTGTTTTTGACAAGTTTCTGTATCTTATATGGGACATCTTTACATGACCCATTGCCGGAACATTTGTCTTTGACTGGCTTTTATTTTGAAATAGACTTTTTTATCAAAATAAAAATTCACGTCTGCCAGAGAGACTCTGTTTGCTGTAAAAGATGTTGCTGATATAATTATGCTGATGCTATTGTTTTCATTGATAGCTTACATGTATTTGAGTAGAGACAGTAAACTATGTATCACTGGCTATAATTGACGATTAATTTACCTCTGTGTTTGTTCTTATTTCATTTACAGGCTGGAGTATCCCAATTAACACAAGAAATATCAAATGTACAGAAACCAAGACCCACCAAGGTTAGTATTTACCCCTTTTCATATTTTCTGGGGGGCATTTCATCAAAGGACTTGTCGGATATTTTATCCGACAAATTTGCTCTCAGCCAATCAGATGCAAGCATTTCAGTAGCTTATAACAGTTTGTGGGATAAAACGTCCGACAAGTCCTTTGATGAAATGCCCCCCTGGTATAGAACCAGAGGTCATTTGGTCAATCAAGTAGTTATGCTACATGTATGTACATACTGAAAAAAAAAAAACCTGTTTAAACATTATTCAAATAATTTACCAATCATTCGAGAATACACCCTGCATTTAATAATTACACAAAATGACTGCATGTTCAACCAGTTCTATCAGACTATTTAATCATCTCACATAATGTTATAGTCCATAATAAACCAAATACTGGGGCCTGTAAAGAGATGTACTTTACATTGTGTATAATGGTTGATGCTTGTGATGATGGTGACTGTGAGGCATGGTGCCTGAGGATCCTGTACTTCTGTTGGTAGCTTGACAGCAGGGAAGACTTGCATGTTGAGAGCCTTGTGGTAACGTCCCTCCATGTCAGTGTTGATTTTGACCATCACAGTGCGGTCATCGCTGGAGTTGTGACCTTTTAAGCTGTGATCTACATCCAAGGATCAAATGAATAATAAGGCGATTTACCAAAAGATAAACCTGCGGCCTCACTACGTGAATACTATTTTGTTGTACGAAAGTACAAATCACAATTAAATGTAATTTACTGTTGTCCAAGAAAGTTTATATAAGGTTGTTATTTTGGAGCTACAGTTTATGTCTGGAACTCTTTTAACAATAAATTTCGAATTACCATGTTATGTCTGGAACTCTTTCAACAATAAATTTCGAAATTACGATTGTTGAATTTAATTTTTTTTCCCAAAAAAAGTTACAAACTAGTAATATTATATAATCCTATATCTAATATAGTAAGGGCAGTACTCACATTGAAGAAGAAGTTCCTGGTGATGATCTTGGCGTACCTGCTGGCATCTAATCTCTACTCCAGTGCTTCACTCAACGTGATGCTTATGGTTGTGCTTATGGTGGTGATCATGACTGTGATTATGATGATTATGATGACGATGGGACTGTAATGGTGGGTATGTGGCTGGCTATGGAGTGGATCATCCCCCACTTGGTTGATAACACCCATGACGCTCTGCAGCCATGCATTATTATTTTGGCACTAGGTTCCTGGGTGGTATCTTCTGCAGGAGCTGGAGTCTCGGTTCCGGAGTCTCCGTCGCGGTTGCTCTGCTTCAGTGTTACCAAACCATGAATCCATGTAGCTTCTTATCTGATCCTGACACCACGAATGTCTCTCTTCGACCTTGTCCAAGACGGCTTCTTTCATTTGATGCTTTCTCGTCAGCAGACAAGCCTTCCAAGGAATTGTGTCACGATGATATTCATGGCTACTATGATGATGCACAAGTCTTTTGTACACGGGATGGGTGTGTTCATGGGTCTTGACTTCAATTCCACCATCAACGTGTTGGTGATAGGTGTGGTTATGTGTCTCCTCCACTCTTGTGATGTTGTAGTGAGTGTGATGATGCTCATGGCTCCACTGTGGTAATCACCATGGAGATGACCCACAGTGTGATGATCACTGTGATGCTCATGAGATCCACTATGATGATCATAATAATGGTAATCTGACAGTTTCTCTAAAGGCAGAGGATGGATTTTATAGACAGTGTGGTTGTGCTCATGGGTGATGTGATTCCCGTTTTCATCTACATGATGATAGTCTGTGTGATTGTGCACATGATTCTCTATCTTGGTGATGTTGTAAATTGGAGATGATGCTCGTGGCTTCCACTGTGATGATGTTCATCGCTCCCGCTGTGGTGGACCCCAAGAAGACCATGATGTTCATCACTCCCACTGTGGTGGTCGCCATGGAGCCCAAGAAGATGATGTTCATCACTTCCACTGGTGGACCCATGGAGACCTAGAAGACCATGATGTTCATCGCTTGCACTGTGGTGGGCGCCGTGGAGCCCAAGAAGATGATGTTCATCACTTCCACTGTGGTGGTAGCCATGTAACCTCCTAGAAGACCATGATGTTCATCACTTCCACTGTGGTGGTCACCATGGAGACCCAGAAGATGATGTTCATCACTCCCACTGTGGTGTGTCGCCATGGTAACCTCCTAGAAGACCATGATGTTCATCACTTCCACTGTGTGGTCGCCATGGAACCCAGAAGATGATTTCATTCACTCCACTGTGGTGGTAGCCATGGTGAACTCCTAAGAGACCATGATGTTTGTCACTCCCACTGTGGTGGTCTCCATGGTAACCTCCTAGAAGAACATGATGTTCATCACTTCCACTGTGGTGGTCTGCATGGTAACCTCCTAAGAGACCATGATGTTCATCACTTCCACTGTGGTGGTCACCATGGAGACCCAGAAGATGATGTTCATCACTCCCACTGTGGTGGTCGCCATGGTAACCTCCTAGAAGACCATGATGTTCATCACTTCCACTGTGGTGGTCGCCATGGAGACCCAGAAGATGATGTTCATCACTCCCACTGTGGTGGTAGCCATGGTGACCTCCTAAGAGACCATGATGTTCGTCACTCCCACTGTGGTGGTCTCCATGGTAACCTCCTAGAAGAACATGATGTTCATCACTTCCACTGTGGTGGTCTCCATGGTAACCTCCTAAAGAGACCATGATGTTCATCACTCCCACTGTGGTGGTCGCCATGGTGACCTCCTAAGAGACCATGATGTTCATCACTCCCATGTGGTGGTCTCCATGGTATCCTCCTAGAAGACCATGATGTTCGTCACTTCCACTGTGGTGGTCGCCATGGTAACCTCCTAGAAGACCATGATGTTCATCGCTACCACTATGATGATTCCATGGTAACCTCCCAGAAGACCATGATGTTCATCACTTCCACTGTGGTGGTCACCATGGTGATATCCCCCATCTTCTATCACTTTTCTCACATGGTCAACTGACATCCATCTCTCTCTGCAGTCCCAAACTCCAGCTGTAAGGGTAGTAATGATGATAATGTTCACCATGAGGATCTTTCAGAACCATCTCATACTTGTCCTTGATGCGTAGATGGAGCTGCATCTCCTTAGGGGTTGTTTCTCCTGGAAGGATACTGATATTAAACTGCATGGGACCCCTCAGGAGACAGTATGGACACAGCTTCTCAGATGGAAGGAAGAAAGATGGCACCCAGTCCAACTCCAAGAGCCTCCACTTTGAGCTGTTGAGTTAAGATGGATAAAGATACATGTCAGAGGCATTGTTTGTTTGCTGGTAGTATTCTATCAGGTATGTATATTTCTCTCTTAGAAGTTCAGCTCCAATCAATACCTGGGGGTGTTTCACAAAGAGTTAAGTAGACTTAAAAATCGCACTTAACTCGTTATTTTTGTGCGTTATATTACGCATCACCTCATTGGTCAGAGCATGCTCAGGGGATGCGCGCCATTGTGAAATCTATCAATATAAAACAAGATGCACGTAGAAGTTAAGTGCTACTTTAAGCCTACTTAACTCTTTGTGTAACATCCCCCAGGTTCAATAACAAT
>CALNVZ010001721.1:45057468-45086958 GCA_940671915.1 Paracentrotus lividus | reverse complement strand
GACCAATGAGGTGATGCGTAATATAACGCACAAAAATAACGAGTTAAGTGCGATTTTTAAGTCTACTTAACTCTTTGTGAAACACCCCCAGGTATTGATTGGAGCTGAACTTCTAAGAGAGAAATATACATACCTGATAGAATACTACCAGCAAACAAACAATGCCTCTGACATGTATCTTTATCCATCTTAACTCAACAGCTCAAAGTGGAGGCTCTTGGAGTTGGACTGGGTGCATCTTTCTTCCTTCCATCTGAGAAGCTGTGTCCATACTGTCTTCTGAGGGGTCCCATGCAGTTTAATATCAGTATCCTTCCAGGAGAAACAACCCCTAAGGAGATGCAGCTCCATCTACGCATCAAGGACAAGTATGAGATGGTTCTGAAAGATCCTCATGGTGAACATTATCATCATTACTACCCTTACAGCTGGAGTTTGGGAACTGCAGAGAGCAGATGGATGTCAGTTGACCATGTGAGAAAAGTGATAGAAGATGGGGAATTCACTATGGTGACCACCTGGATGATGACTATACATGTCTTGGGAGTTCCATGGAATCATCATAGTGGTAGCGATGAACATCTATGGCTTTCTAGAGTTTACCTGGCGACACCACAGTGGAAGTGACGAACATCATGGTCTTCTAGGAGGATACCATGGAGACACCATCAGGGAGTGAATGAACTATGGTCTCTTAGGAGTCACCATGGGACCACCACTAGTGGGAGTGAGAACATCATGTTCTCTTAGGAGTTTACATGGAGAACACCACAGTGGAAGTGATGAACATCATGTTTCTAGAGGTTACCATGGAGACCACCACAGTGGAGTGACGAACATCATGGTCTTTAGGGGTCACCATGGCTACCACCACAGTGGGAGTATGAACATCACTTCTGGGTCTCCATGGCGACCACCACAGTGGAAGTGATGACATCTGGTTTCTAGAGGTTACCATGGCGACCACCACAGTGGGAGTGATGAACATCATCTTCTGGGTCTCCATGGTACCACCACAGTGGAAGTGATGAACATCATGGTCTCTTAGGAGGTTACCATGCAGACCACACATGGAATGATGAACATCATGTTCTTCTAGGAGGTACCAGGAGACCACCACAGTGGGAGTGACAAACATCATGTCTCTTAGGATTCACCATGGCTACACCACAGTGGGAGTGAAATACATCATCTTCGGGTCTCCATGGCGACCCCACAGTGGAAGTGATGAACATCATGGTCTTCTAGAGTTACATGGAGACCACCAGTGGGAGTTGATGAACATCCTTCTGGTCTCCATGGGTGACCACCACAGTGGAAGTGATGAACATCATGGTCTTCTAGGAGGTTAATGGCTACCACCACAGTGGAAGTGATGACATCATCTTCTTGGTGCTCCACGGCGCCCACACAGTGCAAGCGATGAACATCATGGTCTTTAGGTCTCCATGGCGTCCACCACAGTGGAAGTGATGAACATTCTTCTTGGGCTCCATGGCGACCACCCACAGTGGAGTGATGAACATCATGGTCTTCTTGGGTCCACCACAGCGGACGATGAACATCATCACAGTGGAAGCCACGAGCATCATCTTCCAATTTACAACATCACCAAGATAGAGAATCATGTGCACAATCACACAGACTATCATCATGTAGATGAAAACGGGAATCACATCACCCATGAGCACAACCACACTGTCTATAAAATCCATCCTCTGCCTTTAGAGAAACTGTCAGATTACCATTATTATGATCATCATAGTGGATCTCATGAGCATCACAGTGATCATCACACTGTGGGTCATCTCCATGGTGATTACCACAGTGGGAGCCATGAGCATCATCACACTCACTACAACATCACAAGAGTGGAGGAGACACATAACCACACCTATCACCAACACGTTGATGGTGGAATTGAAGTCAAGACCCATGAACACACCCATCCCGTGTACAAAATTGACCCAGTGCCTCTTGATCATCATAGTAGCCATGAATATCATCGTGACCACATTCCCTTGGAAGGCTTGTCTGCTGACGAGAAAGCATCAATGAAAGAAGCCGTCTTGGACAAGGTCGAAGAGAGACATTCGTGGGTGCAGGATCAGATAAGAAGCTACATGGATTCATGGTTTGGTAACACTGAAGCAGAGCAAACCGCGACGGAGACTCCGGAACCGACTCCAGCTCCTGCAGAAGATACCACCCAGGAACCTAGTGCCAAAAATAATGCATGGCTGCAGAGCGTCATGGGTGTTATCAACCACAGGTTTGGGATGAATCCACTCCATAGCCAGCCACATACCCACCATTACAGTCACCATCGTCATCATAATCATCATAATCACAGTCATGATCACCACCATAAGCACAACCATAAGCATCTTACGTTGAGTGAAGCCTTTGACCAAGCTTTTGGAAACCTTGATGCCAGCAGGTACGCCAAGATCATCACCAGGAACTTCTTCTTCAATGTGAGTACTGCCCTTCTACTAAATAGTTTTTGATTTATAATAATTACTAGTTGTAACTTTTTTTTGGGAAAAAAAAATTAAATTCAACAATCGTAATTTCGAAATTTATTGTTGAAAGAGTTCCAGACATAACATGGTAATTTCGAAATTTATTGTTAAAAGAGTTCCAGACATAACTGTAGCTCCAATAACACCTTATAAACTTTCTTGGACACAGTAAATTACATTTAATTGATTTGTACTTTCGTACAACAAAATAGGTATTCACGTAGTGAGCCGCAGGTTTATCTTTTGGTAAATCGCCTTATTATTCATTTGATCCTTGGATTGTAGATCACAGCTAAAGGTCACAACTCCAGCGATGACCGCACTGTGATGGTCAAAATCAACACTGACATGGAGGGACGTTACCACAAGGCTCTCAACATGCAAGTCTTCCCTGCTGTCAAGCTACCAACAGAAGTACAGGATCCTCAGGCACCAATGCCTCACAGTCACCATCATCACAAGCATCACCATCACCATGATATTGATGAAAATCAGGTTTGTCATGTTTCTGTTTCAGTATCTTCAATCAAATTTGATTATCAAAACCTCCTTTTCTTTGATGCCAGTTTACCTTTTCCTGACTTTCTTCAATGTCATTTATTTCACTCAATCGTTCAAAACATACATAAAACTTACAATGTGACATTTGCAGATAAAAAAATATATATGATATAACTAGACTGATCAGTAAACAGTCCTTATACAGGAGCTTGACCCAAGACATTGTAATTAAAATGAAGAAAGTCAGAAAAGTTTATACCTATATGAATACTGTAGCCAATCTCTTGATGTTATTCTTTGATTAGTTGATACATGTAAATTTTGAAGTGTAGAACTGTGTATCTTTCAGCATTGTACACTGAAATAAAACTTTCAGGATAGCACCTTATTTTCACGCTATTAACACATATACAGGTAATGGGGTTTTGGAAGTGAAAATGTGTAAAAATCCTTTATTTTGTTTACTTCTGAGAAAGAAAGTATATTTTGTTTAATATTTCAAATTGCTTTTTTTTTTATCCTGTAGGTGTTCTGCATGCAGTTTGAAGCTGATCTTCCATCTTTCAAGTCTGAAACCCCATCTCAAGCTCAAGGGCCTCTCCATTACCACCATGACTCTCATGATCATGACGGTCACTATGCTCTTCACCATGGTGTCAGGAGTGGGATGCCTAACGATACAATCCCAGATCCTCTGCACCACCACCACCACAGCCACAGCGATGAACATCATGATATGCATGTTCTTGGAAACCTTCAAGGTGATCATCAACATCATCATAGTGACGAGCATATTCATGGTGTTGCTCAAGGACTGCATCACCACAGCCATAGCGACGAGCATCACGACATACATGTTCTTGGACACCTCCAGGATGTTCATCACCACAGCCATAGTGACGAACACCACTATGAGCATCTGCATCCCTCCTCCAACATAACTGATCATCAAGCCTTGCATCTTATGGCTGGAGGCCACCATCACAGTCATAGCGATGAGCACCATGATGTTCATGTTCTTGGAAACCTCCGGGATGTTCATCACCACAGCCATAGCGACGAACACCACTATGAACACCTGCATCCGTCAGATCACCAAGCCTTGCATCTTATGGCTGGAGGCCACCATCACAGCCATAGCGACGAACATCATCTTCTTGGAGACCTCCATAATGTGCACCATCTTCACAGCCATAGTGACGAGGATGACCACTATCATCATCTCCATCCATCGTCCAACGTCTCCTCCGACCATCCTCTACCAATCCTCCACGGACATGGACCGGTAGTTGAGATTGGACCACAGGCTGTCTTCTCTCTCAAGATGGGATGGGGTAGAAGCTGCTCATCAGATAAACAAATCCAGCTCAAGGTCAGTTTTGAGATCCTTGCTCATTTTTAGGTTGCTTGCTTCAGTCTTATCTTCTTTTATGATAATTAAAACCTTCCTCAAATTCCTTGTTTTTTCTTATGTTTTTCAAGTCAAAGGCAGAGTTAAAATTCCTACTCTCTCTTTTCCTTTTAGCCTTTGATTGTTTTAAATAATAGAATCAAATTGTACATTTTTGTTTTGATCTAAATGTTTCATGTCACGAATGACCTGATCAAATTATTGTTTGCCTTTTCTTGAAGATTGTGTAACTCTCATATTGGTAAGATGTGACCAAACAGCTCAAAAACAGTGATAATTCCCCAGAATTTTAAAAATTCTCTGAATTTTTAAACTTTCTAACAATATCTAACACTTGATACTGTAACAAAGTGAAATATCGTTTTAGAAGAAAAGCTGTCAGCATTATCCTATGCAAACGTATCTTTTCTTCCTAGTTACTCTTTTTAGCTTATTGGTGGTTTTGAAGCAATGAGTCCCAATGTATCACTTTTAGTCCTAATGATCGACATGATGGTTTTGGGGTTATGTGTACAAGTAGATTTACTTCACAATTGATTAATTTTTCTTCCTTGACAATGATTTTCCTCTTCCTAGGCTTTGTTTGAAAGGAGTAGCAGTCAGCGTAGAGAGCTGCATTCAGACTCGCCTACCATGCAGCGATGTAAACAAGACAAGGTTGAAGGGAACAGGTTCTCTCCCGCTTGTAAGGCAATCTTGACTGAAAGAGAAGAGCTCAGAGCAATGCATCTCAGCTTCAGCCATCAGCATGTAAGTATTTAACCCAGCATCTGGATCTGTACCACCAGAATGCTAAAATTAGCTCTGCAACAAATGGTTGCGTCTCTGTGTTAGGTGTAGAGTTTGGGTAAGGACTGCAGTAGGGTTAGATTGTGTTAGGTTTAGTGTAATGAAAAGGGGAAGTTAAGGGTTTGGAAGTGAAATAACATCAGTGAATTTTCCATCCATTTGGACACATTCATGGGTAGTGAGATGTTGTAGAATGCTCTGCTGAAGTATTTTAATAAAGTGCAAGGGCATCAACCATGAAGTTCTTTAAATAGCTATACTTTGACAAGATTTGTTTTCTCCAGCTACCTTTAATACTCAATTCAGGCTGATATGTCCAACACCATTGTGGAATGATGCTGATATAGAAACTGCTAAACCTTATAGTGATTAGCAACTTGTTCTTTGCACTTACCTTATATTGTCCAAGCTGGTAAACACCATTGAGGTCATAAAGCATGCTATGTGGAATAAGGCCAAGATAGAGACAGGTAAACCTGGTCTTGAATTAACAATTTGTTTCTTGCAGCTACCTTACTCAGTCAAAACTGGTATATCTAATGCCATTGAGAATGTGAAGCATGCAATGTGGAATAAGGCTAAGATAGAGACAGCTGATGGAACAGATCTCCATGGACAGGTATCCATTTAAAGTTATTCTTTGTGCTTCTTATCATTAGCTTTCAAGAAAAACAATCATATGTATAGGTCAAAGACTTTCGGACCCCACCACCCATTCTGTCAAAAAAAAAAAAAATTTATCTAACTCTAAGTTCTGGAACCCTAGGCAGAACAGAGTGGTAATAATTACCACTCTGAGTGGGCAATCCAGCTATGTATTTCATTTCATTTCATATTTCAAAATTTGTAAATTAAATTCTATTTGTCTCTGAATGTTGCATGTTATGAATGAATGGAAATAAATACAATACAAAACACGATAACCTCCTTAGAAAGTTTCAAATCCAGATTGAAAATTATTATTTTGACGTTAACACAATGTAAATTCTGCAAAAAGTATTTTCTGATAAAAACACCAGCGCTCCAAAGCTAGTGAAAAGCTAATAAACAGTTTTTTGAGATTGCTCATGAAATTTCCTTGTTGAATGTAGATTTGTCAATCTGCAATAATCAACTAAACAGTTAAATCTAATTGAAGAAAAAGTATGTATATTTTTATTATCATTATTAATTTCACTGTCCTTCTTTGTTAGGTCTTGCTGTCAGCTGTCCTTGACAACACTCAGGACAAGGTCAATCTTACCATGTCTGAGCCTCATGATCTGGTCCGATTCAACAATGTCAAGCTTCCTTTCAAGGTCACACCCTATGCCATCAGGAAGTCCTACTTTGAGGCATTCATGAGCACCGCTATGAAACAACCCTATTCACGTAAGATCATTTATCTCATCCTTCTTCAAGTTCTCTTCAAATTTAGATTCATCAGTAGTAAACATTTTGTTTTTAAGGCAATTTTTAGAATATATTAAAGGTCAATTTGAATACCACAGCCTTCTAAGTCGTCTTCACATCATCCACTTTTTCCTGATTTTTGTTAGCTGGCGAGAACTGTCACTTTTCTTTACGGTTACACTAATTCTCTTCCTGACTTGCAGATAAATTTTGAACTTCATGAACTTCTGAAGTAGCTATATTTTTAATACATGTACATGTACGTCTTGTTTTATAAGTCTTACTGTATATGCATAAGTAACTAAACTTTATTTAAATTAATTCAAAGTAATAGTAGACTGTAACTTGTTTGGAATAGGGCTACAGTTTTATATATATTGTCATATTTTTAACAGCTATCGATCAATTTTTTTGCAGCCAAGTGTACCTTATCATCCGATGGTCAGATTACTACATTTGACAATGTGAGCTACCCGTATGAATGGTCTGAGTGTGAGCACATAGTTGCAAAGGATTGCTCTGAACAGCAGAGATTCACTGTCCTGGCTAGGAAACTTGGTGATAAGAAGGTGAGAAAGAGAAATAAAGATACTAAAGGATGAAATATTTGAAAAGGAGATATATAGATAGGGGAAAAGACGACAGTGAGTAGTTTGGAGATATGAAAAGTAGCGAGATGAAAATGGGGGGAAAGTCACATAGGAAGTTAGTGAGCTAAAGACATGCAAAAGGACTTTACAGAGGGAAGACTAGAGAGGTGAAAATAACAAGTGGGTGGGGGGGGGGACAACACATATTAGAAATTAAAAGCATAAGGGAAGAAAAATAATAAAAGAATCCTGGGATAGAGTGAGAGACAAGCAAGTTTATCTTGCTGCCCTACATGACAATGGAGACATGACGGGTAGGAAGTAAGTAAGTAAGTAAGTTCATCTATATGTATATGTATGTTATGGACAATAGTCTTCATTAAATGTAAATGTTCAAAGTTAAGCCATAGCTTAGTGGTTTAAAAATATGACACAATCCCGACCAGTAGATTTTTGATTTATCAGAATTTTGGAACTGAAACTATTAAAAACTGCTTGGGGAATGTACAAAAGTACAAAAGTTTTCCTAGCACGATTCCAGAATACAGTAAAGGAAAATAACAAAGTAGACAGGTTATGTCACAATTTCTTAGCCATAGTTAAACCACTGATTTGAGCTATGGCTTAACTTACGTAGGACACCTTTGTGAATACGGGCCTATGGGAATATCAAAACTTCGGTTTATTATTTCCATCTTATAAATTTTTCCCTACCAGGCAATCACGATCTTCGCTGGAGCTAACAAGATGGAGTTGACCCCTTACGAGCAATCCACCATTGTGAGTCTTATGATCAACGATGAACTGACTACACTACCTAAACGATCTCAGTTAGTTCTATATGATGATGGTACCAATGTGACGGAGCTGGTAGAGCAAGGACAGGATCGTAGAGTCCAGGCACCTCATCCTGAACTCATTGATGCAGTAAGTTGAAGGAGATGATGCTTTTGCCACTAATTTGTTGTTGTTTGTTTTTTTTTTTTTTTTGGGGGGGGGGGAGGTTGTCCATTATTTTGGCACACATTTTCATATGAAATGTTGAGAACATCAAACTACGTTCAATTTTATTCTCAGGTTGATTGCTAAATTAATACTTTGAGTTCGTTCTTGGTTCAATTAAACTTAAAGAGTCAGACCAATTTAGGAATGGTCATAATCTCCCTATTCCCTGAGGTAGCACAGTTGCAATTTTTATTTCAATGTAGAATGCTATGGATTGCTTGTTCATACATATACATGAGCTTAGATCACTAAAAATATCAGAGAGGTATAATAAAGGGTTTCAGAGATTTGGAATTGCTAATTTCTTCAGACCTTTTTTAAATTTGCCATTTGCTTTAAGCAGAGTCTATTAATAAATCAATGTGATAAGGGCGTATATTATCACAGTGTGAGTATGCTCACCCTCCTCCAATTGTTGACTTGTTTGCATGGATGCTTATAGGGAAGTTGGGGAAGTTCCTTTATATTCCCCAATTTCAATGACCAAAGTGTGACTCGATACTGTTTTTCTATTCATTCTATAGACCAGGAGATACCTAGAGTATGAAAAAGAGAAGGCCAATGAGGAGACAGACACTCCTGTAGAAGCTGATACCGTAGAAGCCAAGCCAAAACATTACCATCACCATCATAAACATGATAAGGTTTGTATAACACTTGGTTCCTGTAATGTAAATATTTCCCACCATTTGCAAATTGATAGCAGCCAATCAGGACGCTTGTTGCATACTTACTTACTGCTTACTGCGCCCATAACCCTCCTGGGCCGTAGGGGCACTGCTTGAGAGAACGGTGTACCATATTCCTCCATCTATCCCAGTTGTGAGCGAGGGCCTGGCTTTGGACAAAAGATAGCTTGGTCCACTCTTTAATGTTGTCAGTCCATCTTTTCACTCTTTAATACCCAATCAAAATAGTTTTTTCCACAGCTATCTGGCTCCAATTTTATAAACTGCAGTAGCGTGTTTCTTCCACTGGAGGCAATTTAATAAATTACTTGTCTTTAATCAAAATAGTTTTTTGCAATAGATTGTAATAATTTATGTTACCGGGATCTGCTGTTTCCAGCTTTACAATAGACAACTCCAATTAACAACATGTGGTAGTCTTGTTGAAAGGTTGTTCGTATAACATGCACTGGTAAATAGACTTTAAATATACAGTGCATCATAGAAAAATGTATACCAGTACCTTACTTTGACAGCCTCATACATTTATAGAGTAAGATATATGACTGAATTTGTTTTCATGTTAAAGAGTAATATACTTTCATGGATGACTGGGTTATTGGGCTTTAAAGAACCTGTGTTAACATTGCTTCATACCAAGTCTGGACAGAAGCTACCCATGTTTTTCAAAAGTTTTCAAAATTTTTTCCCTTGTTTATATGACTCAACAAGGCTTACCTCAATGGTAATGAAAGTCCAGGAAGCCATGGGATCATTTTGATTAAACTTGGTACAAGACAAAAAAGGTACGAGGTGATTTGCACACAGGTTTTTTAAAGCCCAAAAGATATTAATCAAGAAAAATTTGAGAGATGGTTCAGACATTAAAACCTATAAAAATCTTTATCTGCACTCTTTTGAATGAAATCAAAGGCTGTCCCTGCATATTACATCATAACTTTTTGATCCACAGGTACATAGCGACCTTTACTGGGGTGGTCTGACCCGATACGTGGAGCTGGCACTGAACGATGAGGAACAGGACTTTGAAAGGTTCTACAATCCTCTCCTGAATGGATCCACCGATGCCCAACCCCAACCTAAAGAGACCCTCAAGCTTCTTAGGATGGAGAACAGTTATCTGATCATCGCCAAGGAGCAGGGACTCGTTGTTTACTTTGATGGTGTTAACGTCAGGGTTAAGGTATGTATGCCTATCATGTGAAGATGTCAGCCTGAACATTGGAACCATATCAAATTGGGTCTTTAATCATCACAATTATACAAACATTAACTAAACTTAGTGTAGAATGATTGTTGCCTTCTGAGACCTGAAACACTGTAAAAACTCTAATGACTGACCTCAAAAACTGTATAGGCCTTTGTACATGTTCGTTGGTGAATATTTTTCATCAAAATATACTTTATAAATATAAAGTAAATACCGTAACCAACTATCTTCATAAAAAAATAAATAAATTAAAAAAAAATGATGCCAAATGGTTGTAAAAATATTAGGTATCTCTGATATGTTTTTATACCAGTTGTATGCATACTTTTGACACCAACCGTATGTTATGGGAACTTATTTTGTTTATACTATAGCCAATACCTATACCACTACCCTATTTTATTCTAGCATCAGATTATAACTGACGAGAATAGCCTTCTGACAGAATAGTTCCTTCTTTTATTTTCAATCAGATCTCTAGACGCTACCAGGGTGTACAGTGCGGTATGTGTGGTAACTTCAATGGTGATTCTAGTCCTGAGAGAGAATTCATTGGACCTAATGAGAATCTTTAATCTGTTAATCATGTTAATTCTGTTAATCCTATTAACAGAATCCTTGTTCTTTTTCTCTTTCAATCAGATCTCTAGACGCTACCAGGGTCTGCAATGCGGTATGTGTGGTAACTTCAATGGTGATTCTAGTCCAGAGAAGGAATTCATTGGACCTAATGAGAACATTTAATCTGTTAATCCTATCAACATAATTTTTATTCATTTTCTTTTTCAATCAGATCTCTAGACGCTACCAGGGTCTGCAGTGTGGTATGTGTGGTAACTTCAATGGCGATTCTAGTCTTGATAGGGAATTTATTGGACCTAATGAGACGTCTTACTCCAATGGTCCACAGCTTGCTAGGGCCTACCAAGTTTCTACACCAGAATGCACGGAGGGTGAGTGCAGTCCAGTCCCATTTTAAGGAGGTCTTCCTGACCAACCTAAATACCTTCTTATAACAAAATCTTGTAAATAAAGAACCCATAGCTAGGGTTAGAACCACATTGACACGTGTTTAGCACGGTTCTAGGACAACTAGCCCTGAGACAATTACCCCCTGGACAACTACCTACTGCCAAAAATCTACCGCCTAATAGTACACCTAACCCTAACACTATATCTAGGGGTAGTTGTCCGGGTGGTAATTGTCCCGATATGGTTTGACAATGGTACCGGAAGAATTACATTGTTATAACAAAATCTTATTGTATCTGTTTGATATAACAGGAAGAGAATGTATTGAGACAGGCGGAGGGAGGTTAAAAGCGATTTGGTAACTCCAATTAAAAAATGGAGCTTGATGGCCGTAATTTATATCAGTTTATTTAAAAAATGAAACCCGAAACTTCAGATGCATCATCAATGTTTTTGAAAAATTGAAAATGTGTAAATTATCAGATACCTTTTTCCTCCATAGACAGAAGTGTTAGACTAAAGTATATCCCAGGAAGTTTTAGTAAATGGCCATATTCAATTGCAGATATTTTTATGTTAGCATCAAAAAATTTATATCCCTGATTGTTAATTATCCTTTTGAATACAAAGCTACAGTTCTTGAATCAAGTCTGTACAAATCTCCTTGATCTGTTTATTTCTTGATTCTTAAAGCGAGGCATTTTATCTGCATTGCTTCACACTCCACCCAGGTGGAAATGGGTACCCGGGAGGATAATTTGATATAAAGAGGCCGACTATAAGTATAGAGTTGAAGCCAGTGAATGGGTAATAATATACAGTAAAGCGCTTTAAGACACTATGGGCAAAGCGCATTATAAGTAATAATAATGATGTTAATATTATTATTATTATTATTATTATTCACTTTCCTTCACAGGTGATAAATGTGTTCCAATCCCGAAGTTCATATCCTGGAGGAAAGTGTATTTGGACGATGACAAATACAAATACACATGCACCTCAGACTCCAAAATCCCTCAGTGTAATCCACTAAGCTGCAAGCCTACTGGATCCTTGTCTGTGCCATTCAAGTTCATCTGTACGGGAAGACGCGTCTGCCACCGCTCTGATAAAGCCTGTGATAGGACCATGAGGAAAACAACCATGGTCGATTCCTTTACTGATATGCATACCGGATGCATGCCAAGACTTACATAGGCCATCCCATTTTGTTCTGTGTCCTGTAATATGATTGAAAGAACCATTCTGATTGGTTAATAGTGAGATTTTAATGCAAGAAGTCTATAATAAGGATCCCGATCGGTTGCAATTGATCATAACTGTTTTTGTTACAGATCACAGGTGTGTTGTTTTATTTTAAACATTTCTTGAAACTGAAGTGAAGAGTTCTGTGACTGTGTTATTGCCTTTATTTCAATGCTAGTCATTTTCATTTAACATGTGAAGAAAAGAATAAATAAGTATCATAATACATGTAGTTGCTTTATGCACCATGCTATAAATCCATCAAAATTAAAGGATTTCTTTTCTAGTGCGAAAGACCTCAACACCCCCCCCCTTTCCCCTAGAAAATATAAAAATATAAATTCATTTATTAATTTGAATTTCTTTTATTCATATTTTATGTATGCCTGTAAGTGTGTGTATCCTAATTAAAATTATGTTGTCAGAGACAAGAGTAGATTCCAGAATACTTGAAAATAATTTCCTTTCGATGTTGATATTCTGTTATTAAACAGTATTCAGAGCCACTATTAATATCTTGAATTTAGATATATTGGTTTATTCACATTGTTGACATTCCATTACCATATAGCCAATAATGTTATCTTTCAGTGAATAGTTCATTTGGTTTCTTGTCAGTCATCTGAAATTTATTTTATCCATTTATATCATGACCCAAAAAGAAGAACCATAAATGCCAGTATACTTCACCATATATATTTTACATGTTTAAACACTTGCTGCTGCCAAAATGCTTATGATAAAGTTATAATCAATTTTAAACTTGGAGGAACGTTTATTAGTCATACAAGCCTTTCAATGAATCGTACCATAGTCAAACAAAAGATAAGTTCCATATAAACTTTTTTCTGTTTTTTTTGTTGCGATCAACTGGCAGTATAAGTGCAATGCTACTGATTGATAGATTATAAAAGAAGCTGATGATTATGTGCTCACTATCTTTCACTTATGCTTTAATATCATCAACTCCCACTGTAATAGACATTAACAAAATGCAACATTCAAACCATTTTTAATACATTTGATCATGTAATAAATTCTTTAATATATCAATTTTGTTTGTTTTTTCTGAATTTGTTAAAACGTACTTCAGAACAACAATATCAGAGACAAAGAAGCATATACTCTTGTAGCGATTATTTCAAATGAAGTATTAATTAGCAAAGGAATACATCTCTTAGCGAGTAGAAATATGGAAAGACAGATTGTTTTTTTGTAATATGATACATCTACCTAATGATAATGGCGATGATGATGATGATGATGATGAAGATGATGATGATGATGATGATAATGATGATGATGGTGGTGATGATGATGATGACGATGATGATGATGATGATGATTAAGATGATGATGATAATGGTGGTGATGATGAAGATGATGAT
This sequence comes from Paracentrotus lividus, assembly GCA_940671915.1. Classification (NCBI taxonomy): domain Eukaryota; kingdom Metazoa; phylum Echinodermata; class Echinoidea; order Camarodonta; family Echinidae; genus Paracentrotus; species Paracentrotus lividus. The sequence goes on along the minus strand of CALNVZ010001721.1, from coordinate 45,073,238 downwards.
GGTGATGATGATGATGATGATGATGATGATGATGATCACAATGATGCTGCTGCTGTTAATAATGATGGTTATGATTGAGATGGGGTTACGAGAAGCTTTGTAGGGTTATAAGGAGAGTAGATGAAAGTTCATAATGTACATGGCAGAAATGACAGTTTCGAAGATTGAATAATCATGCGTGACATCAAAACAATGAAATGACGGTGTATTAACAAAATTTACTCTTTGAAAACCAACATCTCAAAGAAATGGACTGTTTTATAGGTGATGGTAGAAACAGGAAAACATTTTTTTTTTTTTTTCAAAACAAAATAGGCTACTTTTTTTTCCATTTGTTAACTGGACACCCATTTGTTGGCTAAAACCAATGTGTTGGCTCAGTGGATAGAGCGTCTGCCTCATAATCGGGAGGTAGTGGGTTCGGCTGCTGGGCCCAAAAGAAAAGGGGCAAAACAAATATCCGGTCATCTTTGTTTCAGACAATAAAATTTGGAGCATTTTAAAAAAAAACATAACTTTGAATCAGGTTTAGGGTTATGTTTTTTTATTAGTGGGCCAATATATGGAAACATCCTAGAAGTTGTTAAAATAATGATATTTATAACTGAAAATCATAACTTGGAAATGACAGAGAATGTCATAAAATCTGGCAAAATATCTTCACACATAATTATCCAAATCATTTCAATTATAACTGAACATCCTCTTGTCTCTTTCTCCAAAATTATGACATCTTTTCAAGTGAAGCAGGATAATTTTACTCCCATACCACATAGATTACTTATATTACCTTTTGAGAAACATAAGGGTTCACCTTCTTCACTCTCACTTTACATCTAAAATACCACATATTACAATAATGGTACCAAAATTGATAAAAAATTAAAATAATGAAAATCTTACAATGATGAAAAACTTAAAATGCAATGTGTTATCTATGGCCATAGTTCACTGCAAATATTTTACATCTATATACAAATTATCTTTTGAGAGAAAATGCAAGAAAGGCAAAAATTATAAATTTTATTAATTTACAGCAGTTTAGCCCTCAAAATGCAACTAATGAAATATGAGTCTGCCCATAAACCGAAATAAAATCTTTATCTATCAAAATTTAAGGTTTTGTTTGTTTGATATCTGTATACATGTATAAGTGCATGTTTGAAATGGTCACTAAAATAAATTAATAAATTAATGAAATATTAAAATTCAAAGTTAAGTTTGTTGGATATCTGTATCTAGAGCACTCCAAGTGCCTCTGCTTTAAAAATATAATAAACCAAGAGACAAGTAAAATAAGAAATAATACATATCACTAAAATAACTTAATGAACTATTAAAATTCAAGGTTTTGCTTGTTGGATATCTGTATAGAGCACCCCAAGGGCTTGTTTGAAATGCTCTAGCTCTTGTTCTATAGCTGCTACTCTATCCAAGGTTGCAAAGAATTCCTGGAGCTTAGGTTGCATGTTCTTGCCACTCATTTCATAGACTCTGTACATCCGCTCCTCAAGAAGCGTATTGCAGGTCAATGCCACCTGAATTCATTAATAGAAAAGAGAATACGACCTCACAAAATGATTTTTCTCTCCAAATTGTTTGAAAAGTTCACTTCCAACACTTGGAAAAGGTATCTTAAAAAAAAAAAAAAAAACCCTCATGAATATTTCATTACAGTGGCGGATACAGGATTTCATGAGGAGGGGGGGGGGGAATTTGAATATCAGATTTTGGTACACGCAAATTTTTTTTTTCACACCAGGCGGCAGAATGTACATAAAAAAAGGGGGGGGAGGTGTTACATATTTTTGGGGCATTCGGCCCATCAAAAAGTCATCAAGTATTGGCTATAGAGGTAATACATTATCATTTGCAAGAACAGTGTGGTGTAACACAAAGACTTACGATTGATTAAAAGTTACGATTGATTTATTCGTGGTAGCCTCTTTTGAAAACCAGGTACAGTCATGGATTAGGATTCGGATATGATTAAGAGTAGGGTTAGGGCTAGGGTTAGGATTAAGATCATGAACTTTGGAGCATCCTGTCCATGATGGGGCTGCCGAGAAAAAATCAATCGTAACTTTTAATCAATCGTAAGTCTTTGTGTTACACCCCACTAGTCTTATAAGATATTCTGATTAGAACTTTATGTCAAGCATTAATACCCTCCCCATCCCCTTCCCCAAAATGATAACTATATTTTGAGATTCCTATAAATAACCCCACAAAAATAATTTCCTCTCCAGATTATTTGAAACGTTCACTGCTAAGCTGTACATGTTTTAAAGAAAGTAAAGTAACTAAGAGGGAAAAAAAGCCTCTTTGAATAATATTATTGGCAAAAACATGTCTTATCAGATATTCTGATCAGAATATTAGATCAAGGCATTAATACCCTCCCCTACTGCCCCCCCCCAAAAAAAAATGATAATAAAAATCTCTCACTAAATACTTAGGCCTAGGTAGCCCAAGAAAAAGCATTTATGACAGAAGAAATGAAACCAGTTGTAATGTTTTGCAATAATGAAATAAAATGAAATGAAAATGAATAAAGTTGAATGAAATGAAATTAACAGTAGGCCTATGTATCACTGTTTCTCTTCTTAAAACCATACAATAAACATGATCGTCAAATACCTTGTACATAGAACCTTTCTGAAGTCAAACAGTATAATGTAGGCCTTCATATCTCTATTTCTTTTCTAAATACCAAACCATAAAATAAACATCATACACATGTACATGATCATCAAATACTTATCTTGCAGACCCTTCCTAAATTCCTACAGTGCTTTAGTATTTATTTTTCTCTTCTCCTTGATTCTCTCAATGCCTTTACCATACACAAAAACATGATCTAAAAACCTTAACCTTCCTGAAGTCATCCAGTATAATAGTTTCACTCGTTTCCTTCACAATTCCAAACCTTACAATAAATCATCAAATACCTTATCTTGTGGAACCTTCCTAAAGTAAGTCGTCCAGTATATCTCTATTTCTCTACCATACAATAAACATGATCATCAAATACCTTATCTAGTAGAACCTTCCTGAAGTCATCTATTATGTTAGTATCCCTATTTCTCTTCTCGTTGATCTTCTCAATAAGCTGCTGGGCTTGTTCGTTCAACGCCTCTCGGGACAGTAGAGGGCCTCCTTGCATTGGAAGTTTTTCATCCTGTCCCTCGGGACTCCGATCTCTTGTTCCTGTTCCATGATGAAATGTGTCTCCAGAGGCATGTGGGAGGTCCTCAGGTGTGCTGAAAAATCATTGGTCACATTCAGATTTCATAAATAATTTGTCTGAAATCAATAAATAGTCATGATTAAGAACAGCTAGTTTATGAGTCTGGTAATATTTACATTAAGTGCAATTCAGAATTTATTCATACACATTGTTAAAAAATTATTAATGGTGCAAACCAGACGAGTATATACATGTGTACTCTGACTGGGAAATGTGTTTTAGCAAAATCAGTTTGTGTCATCAATGGGAATAAGTGAACTAAAATGTGATCTTTACAATACATCCCTGGTGCTTTGCATCGAAAATACAGCATGCACACGTGACGCGATTTGACCAACCACGATGCGTAAAATCACAGAGCCATTTTATAAACTTTTTTAAAACATCTTAACACTAGAGTAGACCTACCTGTGCATTGCCATTGCTGGTTCATGTGAATCTGGCTTGTCACCACTGTATTCAATATTAGATGTGCTTGAAGACGAATAACTCTGTCTCTCAATAGTCTCATTGCACACTTCTTCTTGGCCTTCCATTTATAACTTGAAATATATTTCTACGAAGCAAAAATACAAAAACATGCCTTTAATTGTCATAACAACAGTGACATGATATCTAGATCTCTAGGCCTACTAAAATCAAATTTATAACATCTCAGACTCAGTCAAACTTTCCCACTCCCATTGTCCTACCCAGGCTAAGAACTTGTCAAAATTAAGCCAAGGTGAAACAGACATTTTCAGACAGTGCAACTGCAAAGCCAAAGCAAAGACAATCACAAAGCAAAGGACAACCACTAAATCCAATCATAACAATGACACTGACAACCACCACATACACACCAACTTGACCAAGCCATTCATCTCCGGCCTAGTACTAAGAAACAGCTTCAATTATTCAAATTCATTTCGACCTCCATTTTTGCTGTTCTGGAATTAAGGCCAAGGCCGAGAGTATTGGATCAATTTAGCGCATAGCCAGACGAGAGGCCCCCGCGCGTCCCGGGCGAACACTCGCCATCTACCGTAGATGTGAACCTAGCCCCTACTAGCCTAGGCGATCGGGCGAGCAACTGTTTTTATGCGGGATTTTTTACGTCCCTTTTACTTGCACTAAACTCTTTTAAAGGTCTACTTGTATCCCAATCTTTTACTTTCTTTTAATCTTGTATTTCCTGGTGTCTGTGAAATGAAATAATAGCTACTTTATACAAAATACTCACAATAAATGAGGACGAAATGATGTTCGACTATTGCTTCAGATCGGAACCGAAAATACGACTAGATAGTCTTCCTTCCAGAGACGTCATGACAAAATACTTGAAAATAGTATATCTTTTCTTAATGGCAAAATAATAGTCCACCCAGTCTGGATATACTAAATATTTACAGACGACATTCATAAAGCATTGGCTTTTATGTTCCAAAGTTTGTGTTCATAAAACAAGATGGGGTAAAATAGAAGGGCAAGTCCACGTTTTTTGTTCCCAGGGTGGTGATTTTTCGACTTTTGACCTTTTTTGTGTCAAGTGTGTCAGTGGGTTTGTAAAGGTAAACAAAATGTGTCATATATTACCATAAAGGGTATAAAATGAACTTAATGCAAAGGAGGTCAAAAAAAGTTGTTTTTATGTCATATGACGTCACAATGCTAATTAATATTCATGAAAAAATACTAAATGTATTAAAAATGCTATTTTCAATCATTTAAAAAAGAGATTTGTCATATAGGAGTATACAACCAAAAAGTATGTATTTTTCTGTCTCTATAATTTATTGGCTAACTCTGGTGAAAATATCACGAACTTAGCATATAGCTTTCTATATTTTTATACTTAAAATATTCAGGTCTCAGAAATAGTCTCACAAAAGTTACTGAGCTGATGTAAAATCATGCATTTTTAGTACTCACCCTCCCACCTTTAGAAATGAAACAAAATAAGTGTTTTTTTGTTTGTTTTTTTTTTCATTTGTGTTTTGTATTGTTTCTTTTGTTTTATTATAGAGATTTTTTAACAAATGATGTTGCTACGCCTTGGCTACACCGATGTTTTAATGAAAAATATTACAGGGAATAATTGTCCCGTGTGTAACTTACGTGTCCCATGTGTTACATGACATGATTTTTAAAACTTGACCTTGCCAGAAAATTCGAAGTTGTATTAACGTTAAAATTTGTCCTTACAATGTTTATAACATGTTTAAGAGGAAAAGACTATGCCAGTTTAGATCTACTTTTTAAATTCAGAGTTATATGGGAACAAACTCAAAATTTAAAAACACCAATTTTTTCTGGTCCCGTGTGTTACGAACGAATAAATAATCATAAATTTATTATGAATTTAGTTATTTCAACTATATTTTATGTTTTTGTTGTAGAAAACCTTCAAAAAAAGAAAAAACAAACAAACTTAGGATTGAGATTTAATTTAAGATTTTTCAAACAAGCCCTTTTTTTGGCTCTGAATGTCCCGTTCGTTACGGAGCAAAACAGCTTGGACTTGCCCAGAATAGGGCACTATACGGCAAAGTATAGGACCTACATTGTATTAAAAGCTTCGCTTCCTTAATTTAGGCTGGGTTTAACTCCTTTATTATTAACCCCCCCCCCCCCTTATCCCACCCCGGCCCTGACCCAACCGGGGCGTTATTTGGGGACATGGGCGTGTTAAGTCTATGGGCAGGTTAGTGTTAGATATAATGACCACTTTTTTTCTAAAAAAGCCCCAGAATATGTATACCGCAGATAAAATAACACCCTGGCGCATAACATGGGGCTTGTTTGAACCGCCCCCCCCCCCCCCCCCCACTGTACTCGACAACAAAAGATGTAACCATAAAATGGAGGGCTGAGCAAGCGTTTTTGTACACTATAGCCTTAAAAAATAGAGGGTTTGCATGCACCAAGACCCTTGCCGGATTGAGCTGCCTTCTATCCTACTTTGCTTAGTTGTTGTTGTTGTTTTTTTTTATTATTGACTTGTACTCACAAGGATTCAGGACATTATAGGGGCATGCACGGAGCCTGGAGGCTTCCCCTAACCTTAGCCAGGCGGGTATCCAGGATGTTGCACCCCGGGGGCCCGACGTGATTTTGGCGCCCCTGTGTACTTAAAAAAATGGCGCCCCCCCCCCCCGCCAAACAAACATAGGCCTACGGCTTAAATCCATGTTGAAGGATTTTAAAAAGACTTTATTTAAAGGGTTTTTTTCTAAAAAAGATATATATATATACTAATGATTTTAAATACGAGCGAGAAGCGCGGTCGGATTGTTTCTCTTCTTTACCACCCGAAAGCATTGAAACTTAGGGGTTTCAATTTTGTTCAGCTCCTCATCAGAATATCATATGAACGGAAATTGTAATTTGTCCATTAAAACGATTAGAAAGCAAGCCATACAAAACTATTCAAAATTTGACCATCAAGTTATATGTAATCGAACCAATGTAAATTGATGTTTTGACAGGTCATAATCCTCATAATCTGGTTACAAGAAAGAAAAATAGGCGAGCGGAAATTTTATGTATCGGAATGATCTGAAAGCGGGACATTTTATGCGTTCCTCAGGAACACAATGTAATCACTCTTGGAAAATTGATGCGAGCGTGAAGCGCGAGCGGAAAATTTGCTCTATATATATATGTATAGAGACCAGAAGTTTAGTTTGGCCTCCATAATTGAAAGACCAATTTGTTGCCCAGCAACGAGTGTTCCCCAGTAACTTTACATGTGAAAGAAAAATGAATTTGTATCTATGTATCTATAAATATGCTTCCCTCCCTAAGTTTAAGATAAATTTGGCACCCCTAAGTTTAGGCTCAATTTGGCGCCATACATGTATATTTTAGGTCAATTTGATGCCCCTTTGTTTAAAATCAATTTGGTGCCCCTTAGTTTCAGGTCAATGTGATATGCAAAAAATGTAATGTGTAATTAAAAAAAGGAAAAATGTTTTGATGGTATCCCATAATGCTAATTCTCTCAAGAGGAAAAACAAAAGTGAGCGCGAAGCGCGAGCGGAAATTCTGATGCATTCGAAAGATCAGAAAACAAGATTTTTATGCGTTCCTCAGGAACACGATGTAATAACACATTTGAAAAAATGGGGCGAGCGCGAAGCGCGAGCGAAAATTTTGCAAAGTAAATACAAACCAGGAGGCATGGAAATTTAAAATTCTGCTCTATCTACCATATTTTAAAGAATTGCAATTTGTTGCCCCCGTAGTTTCAGGCAAATTCGGCACACTTCCACAAGTCTAGGATATAGTTGGAGCCCCTATAAATTAAAGATAAATTTGGCGACTTTTAACTTCAGGTCAAATCGTTGCCCCTAAGTCTCAGGTCAATTCGGGACCTCTAAGTTTCAGATCATTTTGGCGCCCCTACGTTTAATCTTAATTTGGCGCCCCTAATTTTAAGATCAATTTAGCGGTTACATTTCGTAATTCCGAAGGTTCGTTATTCCGAATGTCCATTATTCCGAAGGTTCGTCATTCCGAAACACGTAAAATGCCTATACTTTGATGTTCGTTTATCCGAAAATAAAAAAGGGTTCGTTAATCCGAACATTTGTGGCGTTATTCCGAAGGTTTGTTATTCCGAAGGTTCGTCATCCCGAAAACGAAATAGGGTTCGTTATTCCGAAGGTTCGTTATTCCGAAGGTTCGTCATTCCGAAAACGAAATAGGGGTCGTCATTCCGAAGGTTCGTAATTCCGAAAACGAAATAGGGTTCGTCATTCTGAAGGGTCGTAATTCCGAAAACGAAATAGGGTTCGTCATTCCGAAGGTTCGTTAATCCGAAAATAAAATAAGTTTTGTAATTAGTCCAAAACTTAAATAATCTGTGGCGAAGCCGGGAAAACTGGAGGGCAGGCGTGTTGGAGGGGGGAAGGGTATCACCTTTAGTGTTCAATATTGTTATGAGGATGGAAAGGGGGTGATCTATCGTTACCAGGGGCGTATAAGAATTCTTTCAAAGGGGTAATCATAGGCTTCAGGCCCGTAACTAGGATTTTTCCGGGGAGGTTCGAAAATTGAAAAGTGGACCTTTTCTAAAACATCAAACCTTGCGAGCGCGAAGGGCAAACCGAAAATTTTGGCTCATAACTACCCGAAGGCAATTTATTCAAGTCATGATTTTGTTTTTTAATTCCTCTTCGAGGTGATGATAACATCCCTTTTAGTAAAATATGTTGTGAACACGAAGCGTGAGCCGAAAATTTTGGCTTATAATGACCTTAAAGTAGTTTATTTTTCTACTTTTTTCCCTGTTATTTTTACAGATCCGTAATAAGGATTTTTTATAAGGGTTTAAAAATGTGAAAAGCAGACACAGATGACCAAATTCCAAAAGATGCGGGGCGAAAAAAAAACAACACAAAATCATATGAATGCTGTGAATTTGTAGCACATTTCTTTTTAACCTATAATTCGGCCTATCGAACGGGAGGTCAAGTGGACATGGCGAGCGCAAAGCGCGAGCCGAAAATTTTGCTTACATTTTTTAAAAATTACATGGAGGCTGTGCATTTAAAGCACATTTGCTTTTTTTATATTCCTAACTATCAAGATGATACTCACCTCCCTTGAATTTGAAATGCGAGCATGAAGCCGAAAGGAAAAGCTCTTATAAAATGACTCATAATTTCATTTTTTATTTGTAATCTCTCTTGAAAACCAGGGATGGAGGATAAGCGGGGGGGGGGGGGGGGGGGGGGGGCTGTAGCCCCTCCAATTCTATCTGTAGACACTTACAAAAATGCGAAAAAGATTATATAGTTTTCCGTGTGTTCAGCGAATCAACTTTGTACCCCCCCCCCGCCATTCCTGCCCCAAATTCTTTTAAAAACGCACCGCGGTCTATAAATATATGCGAGCGCCAGCGAAAATATTGCACACACCTATCTGAAAATGGGGTTTTTCTGCACTTCATAATTTAGCTCATGAACATTTTGTCCATCAGGTAGGTAGGCCTATTTAAGAATCCGCAGAGCATTTTATGCATAAAAGTGGGGGTTTCACGCTTTTGGTTAACGCCACCTGGTATCGACCTCACAACCCTTGTAAGGCAGACGCTCTATCCACTGAGCCAACACATCAGTACATACACTTATAAATGTGTGAGGCATTAGTCCCCGCTAGCCCCCGATACCCCTAAAATAATGACACCCCTCCTCGCAAAAAAAAAAAAAAAAAAAAAAATATCCCCTGGAGGTTATTCACGGGTGATCAACACACAGTCCCCAAAATTCTTAATCCATTCGCTCAGAGAGCAATTACTCAGATAAAATAAAAATCAAGGTGCTTAATCCATGTCATTTTCTTTTATGCAATACATGCTTTGCTCCCACAAAATACACGTGTATCATCCTCCGCTGAGACTATTATTGCATAATATCCTATTATTTTTTTTAATTACATCACCGTTTTTATTACTAAAATAAGTTTATTTCGTTTTCGGATTGACAAACCTTCGGAACAACGAACCCTTTTTCGTTTTCGGAATGACAAACCTTCGGAGTAACGAACCTTATTTCGTTTCGGAATGACGAACCTTTGGAATAACGAACCTTATTTTGTTTTCGGAATGACGAACCTTCGGAATGACGATCCCTATTTCGTTTTCGGAATGACGAACCTTCGGAATGACGAATCCTATTTCGTTTTCGGAATGACAAACCTTCGGAGTAACGAACCTTATTTCGTTTCGGAATGACGAACCTTCGGAATAACGAACCTTATTTCGTTTTCGGAATGACGAACCTTCGGAATGACGAACCCTATTTCGTTTTCGGAATGACGAACCTTCGGAATGACGAATCCAATTTCGTTTTCGGAATGACGAACCTTCGGAACAACGAACCTTCTGAATCACGAACCTTCGGAATTACGAACCTTCGGAATAACGGGTGCTTACCAATTTAGCACCCTTTTAACTTCAGGTCAATTCGGTGCTCCTTAAGTTTCAGGTCAATTTGAAATGCAAAACCAAATGTAACGTGAAATCAAATAAATACAAATGTTTTGATGGTTAGAATCCCATCAATTATAAAAAATGTAAATTCTGGTAAGAGGAAAAACAAAGGCGAGAGCGAGGAGCGAACGGAAATTTTGAAGTATGCGAATGATTAGAAAACAGAACAGTGATGCTTTCCTCAAGAACACAATGTAATAGCTCAATAAAAAAAAAGAAATTAGCGAGCGCAAAGCGCGGGCGAAAATTTTTCTTCATGGAAGTTTGAAGCTTTGCTCTTTCTACATAGAGAGCATTTTAAAAGACCCCTTCTGCTTAAAAAAAAATTTTTTTTTGCCCCTTTAGTTTCTGGTAAATTCGGCCCCCTCCCTAGGTTTAGGATAAAGTTGGAGCCCCTAAGTTAAAGTTAAATTTGGCTCCCCTACATTTGAGCTCAATCTGTCGTCCCTAAGTTTAAGATAAATTTGGCACCCCTAAGTTTAAGTTTGATTTGGCGCCCCTAATTTTAAGGTCGATTTAGCGCCCCTAAGTTTAAGGTCGATTTGGAGCCCCTCCTAAATTTAAGGTCGATTTGGCGCCCCTAAATTTAAGGTCGATTTGGCGCCCCCTAAATTTAAGGTCGATATAACGCCCCTAAGTTAAAGGTCGGTTTGGCGCCCCTTCTAAATTCAAGGCCGATTTGGCGCCCCTGGGTTTAAGGTCGATTTGGCGCCCCCCAAATTTATGGTCTATTTAGTGCCCCTAAGTTCGATTTGGCGCCCCCTAAATTTAAGGTTGATATAGCGCCCCTAAGTTTAAAGTCAATTTGGCGCCCCTTCTAAATTTAAGGTCGATTTGGCGCCCCTGGGTTCAAGATCGATTTGGCCCCCACCTATGTATTATGTCAATTTGGCGCCCCCACGTTAAGCTCATTTTGGCGCCCCTCTAAATTTAAGTTCGATTTGGCGCCCCCTAAACTTAGCGCCGCTAAGTTTAAGGTCGATTTGGCGCCCCCTCCTAAATCTAAGGTCGATTCGGCTCCCCTTAGTTTACTGTCGATTTGGCTCTCCCTGAATTTTTTTAAGGGCGCCCCCTTTTTTTCTCCTTTTTTCTTCTTTCTTTTTTTTTTCCTTTTCCTTTCTCTCTTTTTCCTCCTCTTTTTCGCGCTCTTCCCTGGCGCCCCCCGGGGGCCCGGGCCCGTAAAGCCCCCCCCCAGAATACGCGCATGTAATAGCCCTCCCCCCCCCCTCGGATCCATTCGGGTATATGTAATAGCAGGCTGGGAAGTCTTGCTCGTATAGTAATCATATAAACATAATACCTAATTGCGGATTTGATTTGATTTGATCATAAACAGGTAGTTCATTTAATGAGAATTGTTTTCAGTTTTGCGATATACATAAGCAGCCTCGTTAGCGCAGTCGGCAGCGGTCAGTCTCATAATCTGAAGGTCGTGAGTTCGATCCTCACACGGGGCAGATTGCTTGACATTTTGTCTGTGCCATCAAAATCCTCAAGTTTGTGCACTTTCTTCTTAACAGGTTTAGGGGGCCGGACTCGTCGCCCCCCCCCCGATCCAGACCAATATTATAGTTCCAGACTTTCTGCCGAGTGTTGTAGTTTTCTATAGGCCTATTTTCAGTAGCTTTTGTGTTTTGTTTTGTTTTGTTTTTTGTTGTTGTTTTTTTGTTCTTTGTTTGTTTTGTTTGTTTGTTTGTTTTGTTTTGTTTTGTTTTTTTTTTTTTTGTGACTTAATTTTCTATGATGCATTTCTATCTGTTTATTTTTTCTTAGTTCTTGAAATGTGTTCTCAATTCTTTTCTGAGTTTTAAATTTTAGTAGTTAATCTCAGAAAGAGGCTCCAAAATAAATTGATTTGTTCCCACTCGTCATGTCAGCCTCGTTAGCGCAGTAGGCAGCGCGTCAGTCTCATAATCTGAAGGTCGTGAGTTCGAGCCTCACACGGGGCAGATTGCTTCAACTTTTATTTACTGTCATCGAGTGCGTCCCATGGTATTTAGGGCTTTGCGCACCCCCCCCTTCTTCCCCATGACGGACGTCGACCAAAGTCGCGCCAAATGAACAAAGAAGCGCATCTTCTTTTGCGTGTTTGTGTGGTGTGTGGGGGGGGGCTTTTGTTGGCCATCAAAATATAAACTTTACAATTGGTCTCCCGAATAGATTTGTATATGCCACTGATTATTCTTTCATGATATCTGTCCATTAAATTCCTCACCCGAACCAAAGAAAATTACCACATGCATGTCATGTTCACTACAAGTCGTTAAACCCCCTCCCCCCCCCCCCCCCCACCCGAAGACTTGGCATGTGTCAGGCCATCCAGAAGTTATCAATATAATTCAATTCAATATTTTATTGATACAAAATCCAGACAAATAGGATCATCATCAACATCAGAAATCGCCCCCCCCCCCATTGATCCGCCCTGAATATTGTTCCAGACTCTCTGCAGGACCATTCTTGGTCACGTGTGTGACCGAAATTATGCAGAATCTTGACTTTAATTAGCTATAACTCTAAAATTTTAAAAATATACTGATTTAATGTTGATATCATGCTAATATATTTTGTTGGCTATCATTTGTAAATATTTTTTATATTTACAATACACATGTTCAAGGTCAGAGGTCAAAAGAAGTGGTCACGTGTGTGACTTCACAGAACGGCATGATTTTGAAAGTTCAATTTCATTTTGAAATTCCTGTGAGTTTTAAAATGATGAAATGTTCTTATTGCTGTGAGATATGCATTATGGACCTGTTAACCAAAAAATACCACTGGATAGGAGTCATCTCTGGAATTTCTTTTTTTTATCTATTTTTATATCGTGATGTCGGGTCACGTGTGTGACATTTTAGTGGGTCACGTGTGTGACCTATGGCAAATTGTACAGAAAAATGAATATATTATCTATTATGCAATAAATGTACAATTTTGAGCAATTACTATATCCGCTGTGTAAAAATTTTTATGAACTCAACCCTAGTCAGTCAATGGGGGTGTTTTGGTAGCTGTCAAGACTAGGGGAGGGCGGGCTAGGGAGGGGGCCATGATGCCCCCTATAAGATCTTGGCTGTTGATCGCCGAGCGCGCCGAAAATTTGCACGATGGTAGTGTGTGATGTAACTACAAGAAAGCACTGTTAATTTCCCATAATAATAATAATTTATTTTATATGAATTAATTATGCTAATTTACGCATTGCATGAAGTCATAATTTTTGTTCTAATTGACAAACTACAGCTTCTGGAATGCTAATTTTGTGTTTGCATAATCTTTATAGGATTCCTAACAATTGTACTTGGAAAAAAAATTGATTTCGAACTAAATTCCTTGTGATTTCATTGTTTTATGAATTTTTTTATGTATTTCCTTGTTTTTCGACCTTTTGTTTTGTTTGTTTGTTCTTTTTGTTGTGTTTTTTTTTTCGCTAAAATTATTGCAGAACCATTTTGGAGCATAATAATGCTAAAATAAACTAATTTCAGCCAATGAAAGTGAAAATAATAAAAAATTTATGACCGCCCCCACCCAGCGGTCACGTGTGTGACCAATTTGTTGCTAATTAATAATCAAATTAAAACTTGTCATGGATTCATATTTAGTGAGATGCAGGTACATTAAATCTAGCTTTGAAGAAATAATTATAATAATACCAGAGCCATGGTTAAGACGGGGCATAAACTTTTTGTGTTTTCTGATTACTTGTGTGTGACATTTTGAGGGCAATTAATTTCCAGGGTTGATTATCTTAATATAATCAATTTAACAACATTATTTTTTGGGTTAGATTAAAAGGAATAGAGGTAAATAATAATATAATGACAGTAATCAAAGTAGGAAGTCAGCATATCCATTCCAGTCAGGGTTTAAAAAAATGATATATTATTTACCGTTTTTCCATTTAATTATCATTTATGTTAATATATGCAAATGAGCATGAACAATTGCAAAAATCACGAAAAAACATCAGTTCATGAAACCTCAGACATTGCCTATTTGAATATGTAGCTTAAATCAAAAGCAAAAATTTATTTGTCCCCAAAAGGTTCAATGGCCGAAGAACCTGGTCCCGTTTTTTAAGGCATGACCATAGTTGGTCACACACGTGACCCGTGGGTCACGTGTGTGACCAATTTCAAAGTTAATTAATTACTAAATTAAAAGCTATCATGGCTTCATATTTGGATGCTGCAAGGTACATTATATCTAGCTTTGGAAAAAATTGTAATAATAATAGAACCATGGTTTCGGGGGGCGTTAACTTTTCGTGTTTTTGGGTCACGTGTGTGACATTTGATGGCAATTATTTATTTAGTTAATTATCTTGAAACAATCAATTCAACACCATTATTTTTCATTTAAATTTAAGAATGAAGTTAAAAAAGGGTTATAATGACAATAATCAAAGTAAGGAGACCAGCATATACAATCAAGTCAGGGTCAAACAAATGATATTTTACCTACCATTTTTCTATTCAAATTTTTTGAATGTTAATTTATGCAAATGAGCATGAAAAATTTGTAAAATTAAGATAAAAATGCATTTCATGAAACTTCAGACACTCTAATGAAATTGTGCACAGCTTTAAAAACAAAAAGCACAAACTTTATTTTTTCCAAAAAAGGTTCACTTTTCAAAGAATCGCCCTGCTGAGTGTCGTAATTTTTGTTTTATTCATATAATTATAATATCAATGGCTTCTGTAAGTTTGCATTTTTACTTATTTTAGGGTTGCTGGACATCAAAATATAAACTTGACAAGGCTCCCGAATAAGATTTTAAAACTAGTTCCCGTATTCAGGATTTGGGGGGGGGGGGGAGCGATGTGATTTCGGTACCCTCAGTGGTATACCCAATTTTTTCCCCCGTCACACCGAGTGAGTACCAACACACCCTCTCATCATCCACATACCCCCGTCCTCCCTCACACACACGCACCCACACCCAGAGTGAACAATTCACAACATTTCGCCTTTGATGTTTTGTGTATTAAGACCATCACTGGTTGTTTGGGACGTAGTTTGTGAGTAAGTGTGTGTGAGTGAGGGTGTGTGTTTGTTTGTTGAGAATGTGGGTGTGTACCTGTGTGTGTGTGTGTGTGTATGCTTGTTGGATCGCGCCTGAAAGAAAAGATGTGTACAGTTGATGGGACACCACGCAAATCAACGGGCTTTCAAGCTGGCGCTATTCACTATAAATAAACGCACAAAATCTGACATAGTCATACCAATGTGAGACCTTCTCTAACTGCGCAGGCGTGTTCCAAATATGTGTCCTACCATCTCAGAAATTTTTTTTGGAAAAAAACCTTGTCGGGACGTCCCACACGGCCCAAACTGTCCACTAAACGATGGTGAGTGTGTAGGCTTTGTCCATCCAATTGGGTTATATTCATACAAACACACACACGCCACACACAACCACAACACACAACACAAACACCCACAGTAATACACATACACACAATAACATACAAACTCACACCTTTAGCTCCGACCCACATACACCCTCCACACACACACACCCTATAACACGCATAC
>CALNVZ010001721.1:45021118-45044478 GCA_940671915.1 Paracentrotus lividus | reverse complement strand
CTTGGAAAACAAATCCGCCTAACTCCTGTGAAAAAAGATGAGAAAATTCACTTCTGCTGAAAAAATAGCAAGACTGAAAGAAAGACTAAGTTCATTAGATTGGGCCATGAAGTCGCTGGCAATATTGACGATGTTGAACGCAGATCTTTACAAAAAATTATATGACTATTCTTTAGACCGTTTTACGATTTAAACGAAATGTAAATACCCCTTTGTTAAATTTACGACCAAAAAGTAAACGGACAACCTACGCAATCCCGTGGGTCACTAAATCACTTCTCAGATGTATCCAAACGAGAATAACCTTTACTAAACAAATATCTGGCTAATTCCAACGATCTTAACTCATGAAAATATGTCAAATATAAAAACACATTATCATCCCTTTTGTGATTTGAAAAAAAGAAATTTTATTTTTTTCAAAAATTTGAATCCAATGTTTATTAACATGAAGAAACTTGAAATAATTAATGAAGTTTTGCAATAAAAAGAAGTCTCAGAAGAAATTAATTGGTATTAAGAATTGGAAAATAATGTTACTGATAAGTGATTTCTGACATAGCTGCTGTTTTAAACGATTACTTCTCGAAATTGGCTCACAACCTTGGCCGATCTATATCCGCACACTGACAAAAGTTTTTGAGTCCTTTTTAACCAAACAGGAATCCTAGACTCCTTCTCCTTTGTCTCACTCCTTACTGATTGTGTACGAATTGAATGTAGAAGAATAACGTATGTGAAAGAATTGAACAAGTAAAGAAAAGTCCTGGGTTTGACATATTACAAATGACTTATTAAAAGATATAATTTCTGAGATTGTTACTCCTTTAGAGCATATAATAACGAACTGTCCTTGTCAATGTGTTGTTGTCCTGATAAGGATGAAAATTTCCAAAGTCATTCTCTGTGTATCTAAAAAGTTAATCCAACTGAGTAGGAAAAACTATAGACCTATATCACTATTGTCTTCTAGCGTCCAAAATATATAGATATTTATGTATAAACCGCAGCAATAACATTTATAAAGGAACTTTGATGTTGCCTATCAAACTCGCAGTTTTGGCTTTAGACAGAAATCACTCAACAACACATGCAATCGTATACTCTTTTATTAATCAATATAAGCAATCTGCTTATTGACAAACATCTCCACAGTCTTGGGGATATTTTGTGACCTATCCAGTAGGCTTTTGTAATTACAAGTAATTCACGAATGATATTACTTATAAAATTACATATTATGGAATTCGGGGAGTGCGCGTTGGATATGGTACAGAAATTATCTATGTAAGCTTAATTTATCTTATTCACTGATTGTTTTGTTCTGTAAATTATTTTTTGCTGTATTGTGAAAATAAATAAATGAAAAAATGAAATGAAAAGAAATAATATTGTAATACAATCAAAATGTATTGTTTTGGAGGCTCAGATTGTCATAACAACTTCGGATACAGGTGTGTTTAATTTTCATTATGATAAAATGTATTTTATTTACAGTAATCGTCTCTCTGGCTTTCATAGGTGAATCTTTTCAGTGGGATCTGTATTATACCTTGTTTCTTTGTTTGTTTGGTTTATTTTATTTAAACAAAAGATACATTTTTCTTTTCGCATAGCTACAACACAGGTAATAATATGATATAGAATATATAAAAAGATATACATCATGAACTCATCTCACAGAGAGATGAACCTACCTGCAACTATATACAACGTCCTTATTTAGATTACGTATTGAATATCATGTTTCAGGTGCGTAGTTTTCGGAACATAATATATCAAATCATATAAGATAATTTACAATCTTTTAGAGGTTATTTTTATTAATTATTATTTTTACAAGAATCTTATGAACAATACAAACGTATATAGGGCAAGTCCACGCTATTTTGCAATTTAACAAACGGGACATTCAGAGACAAAAATAGGCTTTTTTGATAAATCTTAAATTGAAATCCCAATCCTTAGGTATATTTTTGAAGGTACTAAGAACCTTCAACAAAATCATAAACAATGATTGAAATAACTCAATCCATATTTAATATATGATAATTTATTCGTTCGTAACACATGGGACCAGAAAAAAATGATGTTTTTAAATTTTGAATTTGTTCACAATCATGATACTAGGAATTTAAAAAGCAGATAAAAACTTGCATAGTCGCATCCTCTTAACCATGTAATAAACTTTGTAAATACTTATTTTAATGTCAATACAGCCTCACATTTTCTGGCAAGGTCAAGTTTTATAAAATATGACATGTAACACATGGGACAGTAACACATGGACAATTATTCCATTAAATATTTTCCATTAAATATTTGGTTTAGCCAAGGCGTAGCAACATATTGTGTAAAAAAACAGAAAATATGTACTTTTTGGTTGTATTCCTATAATAAACCTCTAGATATAATGGTTGAAACTAGCATTTTTAATGCATTTTATCCTTTTTTCATGAATATTAATGAGCCTTGTGACGTCATATGACCTTGAAATGACCTCATTTGCATTAAGTTTATTTCGTACACTTTGTGGTGATATATGATACATTATATGTACTTTTAAAACCTTACTGACACACTTGACACAAAAATGGTCGAAAAGTCGAAAAATCACCATTTCGGGAACAAATAGCTTGGATTTGCCTTATGATATAATAATATGCATATCCGAAATGTGCCGCATCTCTACTCTGAATATGGATTTGTGTTTTTGTTACTCGAGACAAACTTTACTAGTGAATGATTCTCTGCTTTTCTATTTATGAGAGATAAAATCATCAAGAAAATAGAAACTATGTCAAAAATGACAAAGATTGGCGGATTGATTAGGGTAATCATGGATAAGGGAGGTGTCGGGTTTTGACAGACGTGTACCAATCAGATCTGATTATTTGCATCTATGACCGACCTTTAACCTCACCATCCGAAAGACGAGACTGGGATTCGAACCCAGGTACAATCCACGTCAGTTTGTAGGCTTTATGCAGAGAGCAGCTGCACAGTGAGCGTCAACACTCAACCAACTCTTAGTTTTTTTTTCAGGATTTTCGTTTAAAGACATAAAAGTTCTCTCCGTTGCAGGTGACCAACTTCCCCGATGACGTCACAACGCAAGGAAGAACCACGTCCTTGCGGTTCTTCGACACTGGGTATTCTACGACGTTGGTTGCTACAAGTTTGCCATCACTTGACATTACATCCACTGCATACACCATGCGTTCCTTGTCTCTATACACAACGTAGAGTGAGCCATCTGATAGATCCACATCACAGAGGCATCCGTCCCATCGGTCGTGCTTGATGCAAGCCTGATGCGAACCAGAAGAGTCCATGATGGTGAACTCACAAGCCCCTGTCTTAGCCACGAAGTTACCCGACGGGAGGGAGCAGAGCCATTGGATTTTCTCTGCAGAGGTCTTCAAGGACTGTTCGATAGTTCCATCGATTGGATTGATTATGAGTATGTCGGATTGACAGGCCACTGCGGCAAGGATCCGCCCTCCCTTCTCGACATGAACAGATGCAAAGGTCTTCTCAACTTCAGGGTTCTTCGGCAACTCCACATCCCTGATGAATTTCCAGTCTCGGTTGTACAGGCTTGCACCTTTAAAGCTATGCCCGGTGACATCCTTGCAGAAGTTCCCACAGAGGATTGTTTCCTTGCCCATAGCTGTGCAAGAGACGATCTTCCTGTAATCTCCAGAGCGTTCCAGGACCTTAGTTGTCCCTTTGTCCTTGAGGTTTGTCACGAAAAGAGTGCGGCGTGCGATATCTGATACTACCATCTGTTCCTCGTCAATAGCACCGATGAAGTACGGTTTGGTGAGATCTTTCCCAATGCTAACACGGTCGACGAGTTCCCAGGATTCTTCGGCTCCTCGGACTTTACTCTCTAAGATGTTACTACCTCCCTCAAAGTGGACTTTCATTCCTTTTTGAGCGGTTCGTTCCAAAACATCGACGCTGATATCAGTATCCACAGTTCTTGTCAATAATGATTCGAACCCTTCTGCTTCATGAATCAAATCTCTTTCATCCAGGACAATTTTTCCAAGACGAAGTTCGGCGTTTTCTACGGAATCCATTAACCTGTTCAACTGTGACTTCATACAGTCTACAGTTCCAATTGTTCTTTCTTCAATTCTTAACAAATCATCCACCAATCTCTGTTTAGTACTATTGTATCTAACGCGCTTTGTTTCTGCTGTTCGTCTCTTCTGATCCATTGCGGTCTTTAATTGCTCTTCTATTTTCCTGATCTGTTCGTCCGCTTCCTTTCGCAAAATCTCCGATTCTTCTTTCTCCCATGAATCGACGTCCTCCACTTCCTTGCCGAATGCCTTCGCGAGTTTATCTTTCACATCCTTGAAGTGCTGCTCTAAAACATCACCACAATCTCTTATCTTGGACGCTTTCTCCTGCAGCTCCTGTCGTTTCTGGGCCACTCTAGGCAGCAGATTCTCCAACCTCGAACGCTTCTCAGAGACGACATCCTCCACGTCCTGCACGATACATGGTTTCTGATGGGAAAGAAAAGCACATGCTTGGCAGAGAGGAAGCCCATGGGAGCGACAAACGAATTCGATGGGTTTGCTATGCTTTTCGCAGGACCAGTCATCACCGATTTTGCCTTGGTCTTGGTTCTGTACCGTCTGTGCTTTCCTGGAGACACAGTCCTCGCACAAGTCCTGTTGTTCCTTGATGCTGTACGTTGTCACATGGTCTCCTCCCTTGCAGTCGATGCCCTGACATGTTGCAGTAGGTCCGGAGTGGAAGAATGATGCCATGATGGTTATTTGATGTTAATGATGCTCAATAATAATTGTTCTCTGGAAACTAATATAGAGGTTCCAAGTCAGAACTGACGACTCCGTGCCATATCTGAAATTAGAGATCGAATTGAAAACATTATTGTGACCCCTCAAAAATACAACAACAACAACAACTTTTTCCGTTCAAAGACATGAAACAGGTTGCCTTGCATATTTTGTTCTCTTTTTTTTTCCATGAGCAATTAAGATTGATCAAAGAGAGGGGAATATAGCATTGCAGGCACGAGTGCTCTCTTAATCTACTGTGCAGACAGAAAGAGAAGTATAAGAGGAGGAGAGACACCTTCTTTAATGTTGACGTAAAAACACTTACTTTCAATTAACAGAGTGGAAGAATGATGCCATGGTGGTTGTTTGAATGTTAATGATGCTCAGTAATTGTTCTCTGGAAGCAATCATAGAGGTTCCAAATCAGAACTGTCGACTCCGTAACATATCTGAAATTCGAGATGGTATGGAAAACATTATTGTGACCCTAAAAATACCAGACCAACATCTTTTTCCCGTTTAAACAGACGAAACAGGATGTGTTGCATATATTCTTCATGTTTTTGCTTTGTTTTAAGATTGAAAGACAGGGAAAATAATGCATAGCCATCCTCTATGAAAGAGAGGTAATGTGCATGCTGTATAAAAGGAGTCACGTTTGCATATCATTTAGTTGACGTCAGAATAGTTGCCTTCAAGTTCTTTTGAATTGTTCGCTAAACTGCACTTTATGAATAAGAATAGACACCATACCTAAAAGTCTTCATAAAGGAATTGTAATATAGCCCCAATAATCTAAATGAAGGACATCGAACAACTAGACCTATAGGGAGTCTATAAATTACTTTATGAAATAAGAAATATTGAAATTCTCGGCTCATTTCAACAAATTAGAAAATGACATATGTCTGTGACGTCACAATCGAATTTTTAATTGACCATGTTTATTTATTTTTTAATGGTACGCTAAATTTTCAATTTCCCTTAAGACAGGATTTCCGTGAGGATGTGAATGTATAGTATGTGGATAGCTACATGTATATCATATACGATTTTCAAGGTCATGACGAAGCGATATTTGCCTCATATAGCCTCAACCAGGTCCGCCCTGAAGAAAAGCCCCAAACACCAAAAATAAAACTGACACAAAAAATATTTGTATGTGTTTTGACTCGTTCGTCTTTCTAAGTTGCTCAAAGAAGTGGGTGATAGACAAAATGGGGAAGGGGTCGACAAAATTCATCTTCTCGTGCGAGACACTCATACATCATGTTTTCATTTCGTCACGCTAAAAGATCAAGAGAACGGGACATACCTAAACGATAATTACCTGTTTCTAATATCCATACAAATTGTATTATGAGACTTCCCTTTGTGCCTAGGGGGGGGGGGGTCTATTAACCTATTGTGCAGACGAGAATTTTTTTTTTTTTTTTTTTTTTTTTTTACAAATTTCATAGGTGGTTCACATTAGTGTTCAGCTAAGAACAAGGATATTATTTTGACTAGATCGATATACATCATCACTGATGTAAAAAATAAATAAATAAAAAAAATGTTATCTTATCATACTTACCAAAATAACTGTACCGAAATTATTAAAAATGTAATTTCGAGTGATAGCGAAAAAAACAAAACATATTAGTAGAAAAGGTATAATACAGCAAACATAATTATGTTGACCATCATATAAATTGTGTTTATACATGGTATATCTACATTTCCTACATGAGGTATCATATATAGGCTCCTCATAAACATAGACGAATTTATAGTATACGATACTCACTTTGGCTTCAAATATCATTTCTTTGCGGTTTCCCAATGCAAGACCATATGAGTTGTTATGTCCCGTAACAAACATATATCGCACAAACCGTTTGTCTACTGCAAGCAGTTTTAGGCAGGACTCTGCGTAATTATAAATAGTTTTCGAAGGATATCACAGCTAATTATACTAAAGTAAGAGACTTCCTAATGATAATTAGGCTATATCGTTCCAAAGTGCATTTAAAATGAAAACACGCTCCACTCAAACGTGTTACACACCGCACATAGTTAAATTGGTTCCTGGTCAAGTACGTATGTGCTTGTTTGTACAGGGTCATACGTAGAAGTTCTCGTAGAATGTCAAATGTATGATCGAGTAGTCATACACCAGCAGGAAATTCATGGCACGGCACAGTGATTCTGAAAAGTAGATGCTTAACGTCATCGCGGCAGAACAACTTGAACTTTAGGACCTAGCAATAAAAGAATTAAATGTGCACACACACAAAAAAAAGAAAAAAAAATATCACGGGATATAATTGCATGCCTGAGCTGAACAAATCATTATGTTTTGAAGAGTAACTCGGTGCAGTTGAAAATTCTCATATAGTGCAATATGTGGTTGTTCCAGGGGGGGGGGGGGGGGGGTGGCAGCAGGTATGCGTCTTTTTGTATTTATTGTTAACCACTTATTGACTGTACATAGGGTCTATTAAAATTGGAAAATGGGGTTACGCCCCGGCCCACCCCTAAATTTTAAAAAGAATTAATTTAATTCTGGAAGTGGTCGTTCTATAATTCCCTTTTTGATTATTTTGTAAGTGCGTAGATATAGGGGTGGGGTATGGAGCCCCAACGCACATGACTCAGGTGTGAGGCGGGGAAATTGCCCCGTTTTCCGTAACCTAAAGCGTCTGCATCTAAATCATGTCACACTATAATAGGTCGTTATGACGTCAATGACGTCACGCGTGGAGTAGAAATGCTTCATGCAGAGTTATGTTTATAAAGTGGACCCCAATACATGGATCTATATACCCTCACCCTCGACAAGTATTGCAACATATTATCTAATATAGTTGTATTCTTCTATTTTACACTTCTGTTATATCGATTTTGGCGCGCGTCCCCCTGAGCAACGGGGCAAAAGTTGGATTTCTTCTCTTGGTGTTGTTGTTGTTGTTTTTTGTTTTTTGTTTGTTTTGTTTTTTGTATTTTTGTATTTTTTTATTTATTTATTTTTTGTTTTTGTTTTGTGTGTTTTTTTAAATATTATACTAGAATCTTTTGGAGATTACCCGTTTGAAAAACGTTTAAACGAAACATGAAAACAGTTCTCCGGGAAATTTGACCCATATTTCATATTTATTCATTGATCATCCCCATTTCCCCAAATTTGATTTTTGAGTCTTTGTTCTTTTGTCTTTTTGTTTCAGAAATGACCGGGTGTGGTTATGTCCTGCTCCCAGGAATGAAAAGCGACAAGTCTAACATACCAGAATTAATTCCGGTCATGAACGAAATAATATAGGTCAATTTAATTGTTTTGTCATTTAATTTCATGATAGAGACATTCATTTTCGGTAAATAACGATGAGGCATGGAAATATCGTCATTCAAAATCGTATTCCAGTCATCAAATTAATGATTATGGTGATCGACTTTATTGTGCATGTTCTTTGTTCACATAATAAGCATATCTTTTCCGGCAATATTTATTCAAATTCGGAATTGGATGTTTATTTTGTTTTAAAGTATGATTTTTTATTTCTTCCTAAACATACAAGGATACCCGAATTAAACGTACATTGTATTCCATACTACAGAGATAAGATTGTTCATGAAACGTATATCATAATGTATGGATCCTTAATTTGACAGTACTTTCATCTTGTATCACTGTGCATTTTATATATACAGAATGTAAAACAAACGAATATGTTTTTACTTCAGGTACACAATCCGCGATTTTGGATCCTATTTATTACATAGAAATGGGAAGATCTGACGTGATTACTGTTAATAGTGTTGATCGTTTGATCGAGCGCAATACGAATTACTAGTCGTGGATCTTTCAAAGTTGCATGGTGTCTGTGTATATTGGACCTAGTGTGTGTTTTATGTTACGTTGTGTTTCATATTAAATAATTGAAAAAATAAAAAAAAAAAAAAAAGAAAAATGGAAGATTAGAATATGTGATTAAAATATATAGAAGAGGAAACTTATGTTTAAAAAGTTCCTCCGCTCT
Source organism: Paracentrotus lividus (assembly GCA_940671915.1). Classification (NCBI taxonomy): domain Eukaryota; kingdom Metazoa; phylum Echinodermata; class Echinoidea; order Camarodonta; family Echinidae; genus Paracentrotus; species Paracentrotus lividus. The sequence continues at coordinate 45,035,636 of CALNVZ010001721.1, read as the reverse complement.
TTTTCATTCCCTTTTATAAGAACTCTGAACTCACAGAGAAACCCGTCAGAATGGCATAACCCCCCCCCCCAATCCCACCTGGAATTCACTTGTCTGGGCAGGACACTAATCAGTTACAAAAAAACACAACACAAACAACAACAACTACAGGATGAATAACCTGGCAAATCACCCCTCGCTCTCCCTCACGAAGATGTTTAAAATTTTAAATGTTCCCATTTCTCAAGGCTGAAGAGAAATTGTGTTTCTCTCTAGAGCCAAACGTTTTTTCCTCCCATTCTTCTTCTTTTAACATACTTTTAATTTCATTGATGGTAATAGGTGAACCCCGTTTCTTCTCTGAAAATAAGGTATTTTACCAGATTAAAAGTGATTTACTCATTTTTCTTACTTGATTCTATAATTCATACCAAAAGTATGTCTTCCCATTTTAGATTATTTAAGGGAGAGTTTAAATATCATTACTGTTATTCCATAATAAATCTAGCGTTTTGGCATTCAAAAATGATGTGGCGGTAGGGTTTCCTCTTCCTCTTTACAGTAAGCACATAAGGCATTTTGACACAAAACGAAACGAAATAAATGATGATTTGTATAAATGATTCCACGTATCAGCTTAAATTGAAACTCTCTTAGTCTACTATTTAGTGTACATTTTCTCGGTCTTCTGAAAATTTTCCGTGTTCTTTATAAGTGAAATTAAACTTTCCTTTCATTTTATCAAAATTTCCGGTGTTACAGGTGTTTTTTTAATTAAAGATGGCATAAACTCTTTTTCAAACAATTATCATTTATCACCACAATTTGTTTACCCAAAACAAAGGCTATACCTCAATTTCTGAGTATTATCTTCATTTCTCTTCATATTTCTTTTCCAGTTTACTGGTATTGTTTCATAAATATTGTAGTATCATTTTGATATCGTCTTTTTCTAATCCCAGCTGTTGGAAAATGTAATGGGTTTCAAGATTCCATTGTTATCCATAATGGTGTTTAATTTATATATATTTTTCATAAACAGATTCTGATAGAATATACATTTTCCATTTACTCTTATAATTTGTTATTGAATATTACTTCATTACCTTTGTAAGGGTCATATCTGATTTGAAATTCCTTGTATCAGTCCACACTTCCAATAAATTAATATGAATTGAGGAAAAATAACCTTCAAGAGACCCAAAATATAATCCGAAGGAGAAAATAAATTTTCCTCCAAGGTTATTAGTTGCATATTGGAAGTATTGTTTCCATTTCATATCATTATCTTCCAATAGACGTTTAACCCACATTACTCTCTGTGCCTATCAGCAGCTCAAAATTCATCATTTTCAGACCTCCTAGTTGATAATCTAAATATATTGTATTTTTCTTAATCTTATTTCTACCTCTCCACAAAAATTGAAATGTCAACTGATCTAACTCATCATAAACCCATTTTGGGACTGGTGTAAGCGATGCCACATATATACATTTAGAAATAAATGAACAGTTTTAATAGTTGGATTTTACCCATCAACGTTAAATCTCTTTGCTTCCACCAGTTTAATAGTCTTTTAATTTTACTTAGTATTTCTTTATAATTCAATTTTTCTTTTATTTCAACATCCAAAGAGAAAATCACCCCAAGAACTCTTACAAAATGTACTTTATACCCGAAATTTAAATTGTAACATTTCCCTTGTAAGGAGCCTAGTAACATGATTTTTGCCTTTTCGTTGTTAACTTTAAGTCCTGATATTTTCCTAAAATTTTCTAACAGCAGCACTACATTTTTAATGGAATCCTCATTACGAACAAAAATGGTCATGTCATCTGCATACATAACTTGTTTGACTTCGTGTTCCCCAAAGCCTATTCCTTTGATAGAATCGTTATACCTTATATTATTTGCCAATGTTTCTATGCATAAAATAAAGAGATATGACCATAAAGGGGTCCCCTTGTCTAACACCTCTTTCCACGTTAAAATAACCTGTTGAGATGCCTCCATTAAATATACAGCTTTGTGTCTTTGTATATAAAATTTTTACCCAGTTACAAAACTGTGGGCCGAAACCAAAGGAATTCAAGACTCTCAAAAGAAAAATATGCGAAATTGAATCAAATGCTTTTTCAAAATCAATTATTACGAGATACCCTGGAGAATTTTTATTTGAAGTATGAAAAATTATGTCATCTATTATTCGAATTGCTTCTTTCATCTTCTCTTCGATCATTTCTTATGTATTTTTTGGTTTTTAATCCTTCTTTCATCTTCTCTTTCATCATTTCTTATGTATTTCTTTGTTTTTAATCCTTCTTTCATTTCTCTTTCATTATTTCTCATGTATTCTTCTTCTTTCATCTTCTCTTCCATCATTTCTTATGTATTTCTTTGTTTTTAATCCTTCTTTCACTTCTCTGTCATCATTTGTCATGCATTTCTTTGTTTTTTAATCATTCTTTCATTTTCTCTTCCATCATTTCTTATGTATTTCTATGTTTTACCTTCTTCATCTTCTCTTCCATCATTTCTTATGTATTTCTATGTTTTTCCTTCTTCATCTTCACTTCCGTCATTTCTTATGTATTTCTTTGTTTTTAATCCTTCTTTCACTTCTCTTTCATCATTTCTTATGTATTTCTTTGTTTTTAATCCTTCTTTCACTTCTCTGTCATCATTTCTCATGCATTTCTTTGTTTTTAATCATTCTTTCATTTTCTCTTTCATTATTTCTTATGTATTTCTATGTTTTTCCTTCTTCATCTTCTCTTCCATCATTACTTATGTATTTCTATAAGTTTCCTTCTTCATCTTCTCTTCCATCATTTCTTATGTATTTCTTTGTTTTTAATCCTTCTTTCACTTCTCTTCCATCATTTCTTATGTATTTCTTTGTTTTTAATCCTTCTTTCACTTTCTCTTTCATTATTTCTCATGTATTTCTTTCTTTTTCACCTTCGTTCACCTTTTTTTTCCATCATGTCGTATGTATTTCTTTGTTTTTACTCCTTCTTTTACTTTCTCTTTCATTATTTCTTATGTGTTTCTTTGTGTTTCCTTCTTTCATCTTCTCTTCCATTATTTCTTATGTATTTCTTTGTTTTTAATCCCTCTTTCATCTTATCTTCAATCATTTCTCATGTATTTCTATGTTTTTCCTTCTTCATTTTCTCTTTCATCATTTCTCATGTATTTCTTTGTTTTTTACCTTTTTCACCGTTTTTCCATCATTTCTTATGTATTTCTTTATTTTTAATCCTTCTTTCACTTCTCTCATCTTTCTAATGTATTTCTTTGTTTTTAATCCTTCTTTCACTTCCTCTTTCACTTTTTCCTTCACTATTTCTTATGTATTTCTTTGTTTTGTTTTGTTGTTTTTTCTTCTTTCATCCTCTCTTCCATTATACGTTGTGCCCCAGGGCTCCATTTTGGGTCTTTTATTGTTTATATTATATATCAATGATATTGTAAATTCATCAAAATTATTTTCATATTCTCTGTTTGCTGATGACACCACTTTAATGCTCTCACATAAAAACCTCGCTTGTTAATGTCATTAGCAAATGAAGAAATCAAGAAGCTTTATGAATGGATGAATGGTTTTGCTGTAACAAACTTTTATTGAATGCCAAAAAGTCAAAAATTGTTTTATTTAGATCAAAGGGTAAGAAGGTGCCATTAAATATAATTCCCTTATCTATAAATGGTCAAGTTATTATGCACAGTGAAAATGTTTTATTCCTTGGTGCTGTAATCGATGAATATTTGACATGGGGGTGTCATTTGAAAAATGTATGTGTAAACATTTCTCGAAGTGTTGGTGTTCTTTCAAAATTAAGATATGTGCTACCCAAGAGAGTTTTAATGACCTTGTATAATAGTATCATCTTACCTCATTTATGATATTGTAATGTTGCTTGGGGCCACACTTTTAAAACTCACATTTCAAAACTACAAGTTCTACAGAAGAAAGCGATTCGAGTAATTACAAATTCTCACTACAGACATCCAAGTAACCCTCTGTTCTTACAGCTACAGATCTTACCTTTCGATCAACTTGTTTCTTTAATTTGCCATGTATTCATGTATAAACTCTTTTCCAGGCCACAACCTTGCTTATTGACAGATTTATTCGTCCAAAACTCTGAAATTCACAATCACAACACAAGACGCAAAAATTATGTGCATAAGCCTTTTGTCAGAACTCAAGTTGCTCATAATTCATTTCATATATTGTATTAAGCAGTGGAATTCGTTACGACAGAACATAACAAGTAAGACCACCCTGTTCAGCTTTATAAGGTCTATTGTAGGAAATATCTCTTTAACCAACTCGAATCTCATTAGCAGCATGGAACATTTTTGTGGCCAGTCTGTTATTTGTCCTTGTTTTTATCTGTCATTTGTTTTTTGTGTAAACTCCTTTCACTCTTTTCCCCCCTTCTCTCTTGTTCTGTCCCTAACCTCTGCTCTCTCTCTCTCTCTTTATATGTTTATTTCATATACGTCACCCCTGTATAAGTCTTTGCCCTCAGTCGACTCACCTTGCCTGGATTTATTTTTTTTTATTACTGCCCTCTGCATGTATATATATTCATTTTTCTCTTTCTGTCCCATGTAAGTTAGTTTTTTCATGTATATATGTATCCCCTCTCTCTCTCTCTCTCTCTCTCTTGCCATTAGTATTAGCTTATTATTTTTAGTTGTTGTGTGAGGGACCAAATTTACAAGCGTTGCTTCTCTTGGTCACCTCGTCTTTCTTCTCCATGATATGTTATGAAATGTGAACTGTTCTACTGTATGGATTATTTTATTATTTTCATTATGATCTTGTAAAATGTCCATGTGATTTTTCTGAAGAAAGACAAATAAATATCAACACTGATCAATATTATTTCTTATTCGTTTTTAACCTTTCTTTCATCTTATCTTCAATCATTTCTCATGTATTTCTATGTTTTTCCTTCTTCATCTTCTCTTTCATCATTTCTCATGTATTTCTTTGTTTTTCACCTTCTTCACCGTTTTTTCCATCATTTCTTATGTATTTATTTATTTTTAATCCTTCTTTCACTTCTCTTCCATCATTTCTTAATGTATTTCTTTGTTTTTAAATCTTTCTTTCACTTCTCTTTCATCATTTCTCATGTACCTCTTAATTTGTTCTTCCTTCATCTTCTCTTCCATCATTTCTTATGTATTACTTTGTTTTTATCTTCTCTTTTTCTTTCATCTTCTCTTCCATCATTTCTTATGTATTTCTTTTTTTTTTCTTTATCTTCCCTTCGTCATTTCGTATGTACTTTCCTTGTTTTTCACCCGTTCACCTTTTTTCCATCATTTCTTATATATTATTTCTTTGTTTTTATCTTACTTTGACTTTCTCATCCATCATTTCTAGTGTATTTCTCTGTTTCTATTCTTCTTTCATCTTCTCATTCCATCAAGAAACTTCACCGTCATGTTGTCGTTATCGCGACGACGTGGAATCGGGGAAATCGCCCCCAACTCCCGTCCTCAGATTTAGAAGACGACCTGAGAGTAAGAATTTTCGGACTAACGAACCTTTTTCTAAATTCGGAATAACGAACCTCATTCTATTTTTAGATATAACGAAAATAAGTAATAACGAACCTTTTCTATTTCCAATAGAACAAACTTTTTCTATTTTTTGGAATAACAAACCTCATTCTATTTTCGGAATAACGAACCTCATTCTATTTTCGGAATAACGAACCTTTTTTCTGTTTTCGGACTAACAAACCTTTCTATTTTTGGATATAACAAAAAATCAGAATAACGAACCTTCTCTATTTTTGGACTAACGAACCTTTTTTCTATTTTCGGACTAAAAGAACTTTTTGTATTTTCGGAATATCGAACCCCATTCTTATTTTCGGAATAACGAACTTTTTCTATTTTTCGGAATAACGAACCTCATTCTATTTTCGGAATAACGAACCTTTTCTATTTTGGACTAACGAACCTTTTTTCTATTTTCGGACTAAAAGAACTTTTTCTATTTTTGGAATAACGAACCTTTTTCTATTTTCGGAATAACGAACTTTTTCTATTTTTCGGAATAACAAACCTCATTCTATTTTCGGAATAACGAACCTTTTCTATATTTGGATGTAACAAAAATTCGGAATAACGAACCTTCTCTATTTTTGGACTGTCAAACCTTTTTTCTATTTTCGGACTAAAAGAACTTTTTCTATTTTCGGAATAACGAACCCCATTCTTATTTTCGGAATAACGAACCTTTTTCTATTTTCGGAATAACGAACTTTTTCTATTTTTCGGAATAACAAACCTCATTCTATTTTCGGAATAACGAACCTCTTCTATTTTTGGATATAACAAAAATTTAGAATAATGAACCTCATTCCATTTTCGGGATAACGAACCTTTTCTATATTTTAGGAATAACTATATAACCTTTTCTAGTTTTGGATATAACAAAAATTCGGAATAACAAACCTTTATTTTTGGAATAACGAACCTTCTCTATTTTCGGAATAACGAACCTCATTCTATTTTTGGATATAACAAACCTTTTTCTATATTAGTCTATATTTCAGAGTAACAAACATCACACCCCCCCCCTCTCTCTCTCTCTCTCTCTCTCTCTCTTCTTTTATCGATTGTGCATGTAAAGTTTAGTTTTTATTTCACGGCGTTCAAAATATTTAATTTAAATAAATAACTTACGACAGAAATGAAACAACAAATATACTTTAAATGATATCCCCCTCAGTAATTCTTTTATTTGACACCCTCAATAATTCACTATTTTTTTTCATAACTGAAATAGACAAAAGAATAGATTTCACAGCATACACAAAGTCACATTTTCCCCTTTCTTATAATCATATATATCATATATAACAATAATTTACATATCTCTGTCATTCTGTAGAGTTATCACATCACTTAGATTAATAATGCTAAATTCTACATCAACTTTCCTTTAACTAAACCTCATTTGTTTGTGAAAATACTTTGGAACACAATACGACACAATAGTAAAAATATCTTTGTATTGAAATAATTATTTGTTAGAGATCCAATTACAAAACCAAATTCTATTGAATACCATTGCCTGGTTTTTATTGATATTAACACATGTTTTGTTTCTATTTTAACTTTTTTTTTTTTTCTTTCTTTCCGTTAGTAGAGCGGATTAGCTGAAAATTGTGCAAATTTTGATTGCAGCATGAAATTTCTACCAATGGTAGAACGTATAATGTCGGGAGGTTTATATCCACTTGGTCTAATAGCAGTTGTTCCAAATCAACTACATGGGCTAAATCTTTTTGGTCTAATTACCCCTTGGTCTAATTGTCATTTCGTGTAATGACCACTTGGTCAAATTGCCAATTCGTCTAATAGCCAAATGGTCTAATTGCATTGCCGAAGTGGTAATAGACCAAGTCGAAAATAGACGAACTGGACATCATACAACGGGAATTAGGCGAAACAGTATAAAGGCAAAGTGGTAATTTGACCAAAAGATAATTCAACGAACTTGTTATAACTGAAATAGAATTAGACCATTGGGGATGAGACCATACGGACTTAAGCCAAAGTGGGTTTAGACAAAGTGGCAATTTACCGGTTAGGGAGTCAAAAACGATGTTGGTTATAATAGCCCTCCTGGGCGCCGTAACACAAAGGTTTGCGATCAATCGCAAAGTTGCAATAGCCAATCACAATCATTGTTGCATTCATTTTTTGTTCAAATGACTGGTCAGTGACCAATCAAAAAGCCTCTTTCAAAATTGCAATTGATCGCAAACCTTTGTGTTACGGCGCCCTGGCCATGCATTGTTTAGAAGAATGCCATCGACATATTGTGATCTTTTAGCTTGTTGAGAAAGTTGGTTCCAATGTCTGAGAAGTGCCCAATGACTTGCTGAAATTTGGTGAAAATTTAAGATTCTTTTAAGTGTTGTATGAAACCGAAAAAGAAAGAAAATGTAACAGGAAACAAGTTAATTTAATTGGTAATTCCATGTACAATCCACGTATTTAGTCTGTTGCAGTTTCATGTTGCAACTTCTAACCTTTCATATCTGAGGACTGTAAAAGGTTATTGACCTCAAGATATAAGAATAATGACATTTGCGCTGTTGGTAATTAAAATTTTGGTAATTCCATGTACAATCCACGTATTTAGTCTGTTGCAGTTTCATGTTGCAACTTTGCAAGGCGCACAAAAACATAAGGTATAAACTACCAATGGGTAGTTTATACCTTATGTTTTTGTGCGCCTCGGGTGTTTTTCTTTAGGCCGAAAAGTATGCTTTACAAATTTATAATCATTATTATTACCTTGTTACCTTGACCTCTGAAATGTCTGAGGTTGCCTAATAAAACTATTACAGTCATAGGAAAGTCACTAATAAAAGACAAAATGTCTTCCAGTAGCTGATGGCGAGGAATTTTCGTATTCTTCTCGAGTCCAACTTGATGAGCCTCATCCTACATTCACACTAGGAGGTGGAGGTGGATACTGACATGTTTTGGCAGATGCTGTACAGAAGGGGATCAACAAGGTGCAGGCAACACACATTGCAGATACTGATGTTGTGGCAATGGCTACTTTTATCTACATGCTACCGAATCCAGTTTTCAGTACATAATCGCTCACAATTTCCGTCCAATCACTTGCTTACTAATTCTCTGGAAGTTACTGACTGGCATAATCTCAGAAGAAATACACCTAGATGATCAAGAGATACTATCATGGGAACAGAAGGGATGCAGAAAGGGAAGTAGAGGAACCAAAGATCAACTGTGCATCGACAAAGAAATTATGAAAGACGGCAAGAAACGAAAAAACAAACCTCACAATGGCATGGATTGACTACAAGAAAGCGTACGACATGGTTCCTCACTCCTGGATCATCAAATCTATGGAAATGTTCGGGGCAGCAGACATCAGAATATTCTTGGAGAAGTCATCATCAAGAGAGGGATTTCCCAGGGTGACCCCATCTATCCCATCTGCTGTTTGTGATGGCAATGACACCACTAACTAATGTGCTTAGACGATCCAGGTTTGGATATGAGTTTAAGAACAAAGCGAAAATCAACCATCTACTATAAATGGATGATTTGAAGCTTCGGAAAGACAGAAAGTGACATCAACAATGTGAGGATCTTCAGCGACGACTTGTGAGGAAAGGAAAGGAAAATATGAAAGCGAAACAACTGAAGGTTGATCAGTTGAGAAAGAGATTGGACGAGTGGAAAGAGAAGGTGATGCTGGACCAGAGTTGGCAGTGGGTGAAACGGGGGAGTATAAAGAAGGAGACAGTACGCATGTTGATTGCTGCTCAGGACCAGGCAATAAGAACAAATTACCAGAGAGCTAGAATTGAGAAGGATCATTCATTTCCCTCATGTAGAATGTGCCATGAAAAAGACGAGACGATTACCCATCTCGTGAGTGAATGCATCAAGATGGCACAAACTGGAAGGCATGACAGAGTAGCAGCTGCAGTTCACTGGGGTCTAGCAAAGAAGTACGGTCTACTCCATGCAGAAAAATGGTACAAACATCGAGCAGAGCCTGTCGCAGAGAACGACGATGTAAAACTCTTATTGGATTTTAACATTTTAACATTTGGATGTTAAAATCCAATAAGAGTTTTACATCCAAACAGACAAGGTGATTGTGGCTAGACGACCGGACGTCGTTCTGCTGAAGAAGAAGGAGAAGGAATGTCTCATAATTGATGTCGCAATTCCAGGTGACTGTAGAGCTTGGAGGAAAGAGGAGGAGAACATAGAGAAGTCTAACGACCTGGCATGCATGGGAACTGAAAAGGATATGGAAAGTGAAGGCGAAGGTAGTACCAATAGTCATCAGACCTCTAGGAACAGTAACAACAATCTTAGGATTGAGGTGAAGGCAAGCTTGCTCGGAACTGCTCGCATCCTGCGAAAGGTCTTGCATTAGAAAGAGAACTGTAACCCAAGATTTCTGGATGAAGTCTGGTTACCGTTTAATTTACCAACAGACTCTCAAGTTGTGAAAATTGAAATAATAATAATGATAATAACGAGAACAATAATAATTTTTATTAAAGTGCACTTTTCTGCCTAAAAAGGCACCCAAGGCGCATAGAAATGTAGTGTATAAACCAATGCTAAAAGTTGCAATATGAAAATGCAACAGACTAAATATGTGGATTATACATAAAATTACCAACAGCGCATATCAATATTCTTATATTTTGAAGACAATAACTTTTTACAGTATATCCTTAGAGATATAAGAACCAGTAATTGAGTATCTGTTGCTCTGGAAAGGGTCTCATTTTAACAAAAATTAAAAAATATTACACCATAGGCTTAGCAATGTCCTCATTAACATACATAATCATATGTTGATTCATATTTTGATGTTTCGAGGTCATTGACCTTTCATTGTTTTCAGAGTCCAATCTAAAACCCTGTTTATAATTACTAATGGTGGTATCTCACTTCGCGGAAACTACTTTGAGACGGATTTGGGACTTCTTTGAGACAGTTTGGAGAAGTCTCTTAGAGGTCTCCAAGATTCCTCGGGACTTGTGGAAGATTTGTCATGTGGTCTAGATTTGTAGCGGAAACGTCCCGCAAGTTTTGGAGACAGAATTGGGACTACTTTTTTTCTTTTTAGCTTTGAGACAGTTTTGAAAATCTCTGTGAATTGAGATACCACAATAATCCTTGATTGTAACACAAAATACACGTTTCCTACATTATTATCATGTCATTCACAGAGAAATGACGCCAAATATAAACATTTTGATATTTTAAGGTCATTGACCTCTGAAGGTCATCAGAGGTCAAACCAGACTTACCTCCCGATCTTAAAATGAAAGTTATGGCATGTACTACCATTGGTAGTAGTCCATAGTCAACATTTGCACAATTCGCCTAAAATTTGGAGCTAAAGAGGTCAAATCAAAAACCATTTAATGCCCATGATATGTTTACCTTACACCATGAAACTATACCAATAAAAAGCTAGAAAATTAACTTGTTTCCTATTACATTTTCTTTCTTTTTCGGTTTCATACAACACTTAATAACATACATAAGAGAATCTTAAATTTTCACCAAATTTCAGCAGGTCATTGGACAATTCTCAGACAATGGAACCAACTTTCTCAACATGCAATAAGCATGAACTACCCAACCTTACTTCTAAACAATGCATGGCCAGGAGGGCTATTATAACCAACATCTTTTTTGATTCCCCAACCGGTAAATTGCTGCTCGGTCTAAACCCACTTTGGCTTAAGTCCGTTTGGTCTCATCCCCAATGGTCTAATTCAATTTCATTTATAACAAGTTTGTTGTCTTTTAGTCACTTTGCCTATTAAATATTTTGCCTAATTCCCATTGTCTAATGTCCAGTTCGTCTAATTTCGACTTGGTCTATCACCACTTCGGCAATTCCAGTTACGAACTGGTAATACACCAATTATTCATTTGGGCATTAGACAAAAATGCAATTAGAACATTTGGCTATTAGACGAATTGGCAATTTGACCAAGTTGTCATTACACAAAATGAGAATTAGACCAAGGGGTAATTAGACCAAAAAGATTTAGCCCATACAAATGGAGATTTTGAACAACTGCAATTAGACCAAGCGGATATAAATCTCCCGACCAACCAATCTATAACACTGTAACATTATATGTGAATGCTACAAAATGATATTAAGACAAATAGACATGCATGCTATTTACTGATACCACAACGTTAATATTGTACTTTTATAACTGCTCTGAGATTTAGCAAATAACATTTAGTATTAAGAATATGAAGAATTGACACTAAAATATTAAATTGGCAAAATATTTTCAATCACTGTGGCAGTATTTTGAGACATTCACACAAAGTAGATTATCATTTTAATACTTAGTCCAACTAGTCTATTATTGTTTGTTCAAAACTTTAAACAATAACACTCGTTATTTAAAAAAAAAATTACAAAAATACATGCAGGTATTTAGGGAACAAACTGGATGTACGATACCAATAACATATTACGGAAGGACTGGGAACTTAGACTTTCTTTTTGATACCACCCATGACACCTACAAATGTACAAGAAGTTTAGCGACCAGAGATGAAATGGTATAAAGAGTTTAAACTTGTATAAAGGGTCTTTAAATCAGTCAAAAAATGCAGCATATAAGATTAAGTGGTAACAAAATACAAATTCGACTAACATTTTGTAACAAAAAGATATGACATATGGATATTGTATAATATATATTATATATTCCAGAAGTATTAGGATGATTGCAGTGACAACAAATACAATGTCACACCTCATACATACACATGTACTTTCTACATCATAAATCCTGTTGACATTTACTAGGTCTACTTGCATTATGTTGCCACAAGGGCTGCAGTGTCATTTCAAGCACTAATACAGACGTAGTTGAACTATTTATAAGGCGCTATAAAAATCCAGAATATTATTATTATTATTATTAATGTTCTGTGGGAAATTATTGAATTAAAATTAGGTTTTTGACAATGATATTGAGAGGTATTATTCAAATGTTGAAATGGATTACATGTAGGTGTGTTAAACTGATATAACACATCATTACAGTAATTATTACTTTGGCAAAAATAAACAAAATCTAATTAAAATTCCAGGTCTACTGACAATGCAAATTCAAAAAAAAAAGATCATACATTAGCTTGATTGATTTACATGTATTTTGTAATAAACAACAAATTAGACTTCCAAACTCAACAAACCCAAGTAATACTGATAAAGGTACAACAGTTCAATTAATAAACAAATTTTATATGTATAGAAATGCATTCTATGAAAAAGAAGAAAAAGCAATTTTATAAACATATCAACCCATTTTAAGAGGAAAAAATTCATCAAAAATATCTTCAAAGAAATAGAATGGCAGATCTAAAGCAGTAAATGTAAGCTTAATACTGATGTAAATCTGCAGCATTATGCTTGTGCCATCCCTGGGTTTTTAAGTAATAAAAATAACACTTTACTGTTAGTTTTAATTAAGATTACATGGAACTTTATCAAAACTATCAAATTATACAGGTACATTTGTTCTTTAAATCATTACAGTTGAGACTGAAATATACAAAGATGAAACCAGGACCCCATAAACACAAAGGTTTGCTATCAATTGAGTACTCTGATTGGTTGCTGGTCTTTTGAACAAATAGCATGTGAAACAAAGATCTTGATTGGCTTTTGCCATTTTGCAATTGATTTCAGTTCTTTGTGTTATGGGGCCCTGGTTTAATGAGGACCTGATATCTATCCACTGCAGCACTGATAGAGTCACACACAAGATCTAGATTAAATACCCCAATTAATTATCACAAGAGCTGCTAATCTCCTCTGCATCATTTCAATAGTATGATGAGGATATCAGTATTTCTAAGAAATATCACAGGACAATACACTGAATATGAACTTTGGGAATCAGTATTTTGTACAAAATCATCAGTATTCTTCTCAGTTTTCAGTACTAAATACCAAAAACAGTATACATGTAGCAGCTCTGTATCATCAAATATCAAACAAGAATGTGCGGGGCGAGGAGAATTGCAGACATGTATGATAACAAGAATGAGGTCAGAAATCGTTTATAGATGTCGGTGTCCTGATTTTACTGGAAATTGGTCCACTATCCATAATGAAGGATAATTGTAATGGCCTATTGTTACAATACATGTAACTGGTAAAAGCGCTTATTCATACAATTGTGTTCTGTTTGAGGTAAAATGTGTTTCTTAGGCTTCATGGAAGAAAATGGACACCTTTTCTTTGCAGAAAATATATGCTTTATGTATTGTGGATAAAAGGACTATGAGTAAATCAATCAATTGTATAGAAATAACTTCCAATAAAGACCTTTTCAAAACAAGATGTTCTAGGAGTGAAGCGAAGAATTCCATATTCTACAACTAAAGCTCTTTATCAAATTTTCTGTATTGCTAGCATATTGGCAGTGAATAGCATTTGTACAGAATCGGAGGTACATGTACTCCAGTATACATAATTAATGAATATGCTACATATTTGCGAAATGAAGTTATTCAGTTGTCTCACGAAAATTCAAACGTAGGATATTGCGACGTATCGGCTGCTACTGCAAGCCTTCATCTGGCAATGTGACGGAGCGCTGTTGCGGACGCAATTTATAGCGGTGGCGAGGATTCAGAGCGCAATTGTTTGGCTCTGCCAGAGCGGTAGGCGCGCTGCGATTGGTCAATGCGCTGTTGTTTGGCCCCGCCGGAGCAGAGGCCACGCTGCTATTGGTGCAAATTAAGGTGGAACCAAGACAACGGCATTGACATTCCTCAAGAATGGTCACCCACTATCCGACGTCATTCAATGCCCTTTACTGCTAGCGGGGGTGCAGCCCGTCACATTTCATCGACGTCAGCGCTGTCCGATCATGTCGACCCAGCCACTTGCATTCCTGCAGTGTCCGCAGCTCACCCGCCGCCGCCCCG
>CALNVZ010001721.1:44978822-45019403 GCA_940671915.1 Paracentrotus lividus | reverse complement strand
AGAGAAGAGATTCACCTCGTCTTTCTTCTCATGATATGTTATGAAATGTGAACTGTTCTAACTTATGGGATTATTTTATTATTTTCATTAATGATTCTTGTAAAATGTCATGTGATTTTTTCTGAAGAAAGACAAATAAATATCAACACTATCAATATTATTTCTTATTGTTTTTAACCTTTCTTTCATCTTATCTTCATCTTTCTCTCATGTAATTCTAGTTTTTCCCTTCTTCATCTTCTCTTTCATCATTTCTCAATGTATTTCTTGTTTTTCACCTTCTTCACTCGTTTTTTTCCATCATATTCTTATGTATTTATTTATTTTAATCTTCTTTCACTTCTCTTCCATATTTCTTAATGTATTTTCTTTGTTTTTAAATCTTTCTTTCACACTCTCTTTCATCATTTCTCATGGTACTCTTAATTTGTCTTCCTTCATCTTCTCTCCATCATTTCTTATGTATTACTTTGTTTTTATCTTTCTCTTTTCTTTCATCTTCTCTTCATCATTTCTTATGTATTTTTTTTTTTTTCTTTATCTTTCCCTTCGGTCCATTTCGTATGTACTTTCCTTGTTTTTTCCCACGTTCACCTTTTTTCCATCATTCTTATATATTTTTCTTTGTTTTTATATCTTACTTTGACTTTCTCATCATCATTTCTAGTGTATTTTTCTCTGTTTCTATTCCTTCTTTCATCTTCTCATCCTCAAGAAAAACTCACCGTCATGTGTTGTCTCCTTATCGCGAACGAACGTGGAATCGCGGAAAATCGCCCCAACTCCCGTCCTCAGATTTAGAAGACGACCCTGAGAGTAAGAATTTTTTCGGACTAACGAACCTTTTTCTAAATTCGGAAATAACGAACCTCATTCTATTTTTTAGATATAACGAAAATAAGTTACTAACGAACCTTTTCTATTTCCAATGAACAAAACTTTTTCATTTTTTGGAATAACAAACTCATTCTATTTTTCGGATAACGAACTCATTCTATTTTCGGAATAACGAACCTTTTTCTGTTTTCGGAACTAACAAACCTTTTCTATTTTTGGATATAACAAAAATTCAGAATAACGAACGCTTCTCTATTTTTTGACTAACGAACCTTTTTTCTATTCGGACTTAAGAAACTTTTTTGTATTTCGGAATATCGAACCCATTCTTATTTTCGGAATAACGAACTTTTTCTATTTTTCGGAATAACGAACCTCATTCTATTTCGGAATAACGAACCTTTTTATTTTGGACTAACGAACCTTTTTTCTATTTTCGGACTAAAGAACTTTTTCTATTTTGGAATACGACCTTTTTTCTATTTTCCGGAATAACGAACTTTTCTAATTTTTCGGAATAACAAACCTCATTCTATTTCGGAATAACGAACCTTTTTTCTATATTGGATGTAACAAAATTCGGATAACGAACCTTCTCTATTTTTGGACTGTCAAAACTTTTTTCTATATTTCGGACTAAAAGAACTTTTTCTATTTTTCGGAATAACGAACCCCATTCTTATTTTCGGAATAACGAACCTTTTCTATTTTCGAAAACGAACTTTTTTTATTTTTCGGATAACAAACCTCATTCTATTTTCGAATAACGAACCTCTTCTATTTTTGGATATAACAAAAATTTTAGAATAATTGAACCTATTCCATTTTCGGGATACGAACCTTTTTTCTATAATTTAGGAAATACTATAAACCTTTTCTAAGTTTTGGATATAACAAAAATTCGGATAACAAACCTTTATTTTGGAATAACGAACCTCTCTATTTCGGAATAACGAACCTCATTCTATTTTGTGATATAACAAACCTTTTTCTATATTAGTCTATATTTTCGGTAACAACATCACACCCCCCCCATCTCTCTCTTCTGCTCTCTCTCTCTCTTCTTTTATCGATTGTGCATGTAAAGTTAGTTTTTATTTCACGGCGTTCAAAAATATTTAATTTAAATAAATAACTTTAGCGACAGAAATGAACAACAAATATACTTTAAATGATATCCCCCTCAGTAATTCTTTTATTTGACACCCTCAATAATTCACTATTTTTTTCATAACTGAAATAGACAAAAGAATAGATTTCACAGCATTAACCAAGTCACATTTTCCCCTTTTTTATAAATCACTATATTCATATAAACAATAATTTACATAATCTGCTGTCATTCTGTAGAGTTATCACATCACTTAGATTAATAATGCTAATTCTACATGCAACTTTCCTTTAACTAAACGTCATTTTGTTTGTGAAATACTTTGGACACATCACGACACAATAGTAAAAAATATATCTTGTATTGAAATTATTTTGTTAGAGATCCATACACAACCAAAATTCTATGAATACCATTGCCTGTTTTTATTGATATTAACACATGTTTTGTTTTTTATTTTAACTTTTTTTTTTTTTTCTTTTCTTTCCGTTTAGTAGAGCGGTTAGCTGAAAATTGTCAAATTTTGATTGAGCAATGAAATTCTACCAATGGTAGAACGTATATGTCGGGAGGTTTATATCCACTTGTCTAAATAGCAGTTGTTCCAAATCAACTACATGGCTTAAATCCTTTTTGGTTATTACCCTTGGCTAATTGTCATTTCGTGTAATGACCACTGGTAAATTGCCAATTCGTCTAATGCCAAAATGTCTAATTGCATTGCGAGTGGGTATAGACCAAGTCGAAAATAGACGACTGGATCATTACAACGGGATATGTAGGCGAAACAGTATAAGGAAAGTGTTAATTTTGAACCAAAAAGATAATCCAACGAATTGTTATACTGAATAGAATTAGACCATTGGGGAGAGACCATACGGACTTAAGCCAAAGTGGGTTGTTAACAAAGTGGCAATTAAACCGGTTTAGGAGTCAAAAACGATGTTTGGTTATAATAGCCCTCCTGGGCGCCGTAACACAAAGGTTTGTCGATCGAACTCGCAAGTTGCAATAGCCAATCACAATCATTGTTGCATTCATTTTTTGTTCAAATGACTGGTCCAGTGACCATGCAAAAAAGCCTCTTTTCAAATTGCAATTGTCGCAAACCTTGTGTTACGGCGCCCTTGGCCATGCATTGTTTAGAAGATGCCATGCGAACATATGTGTCTTTTAGGCTTGTTGAGAAAGTTGGTTCCAATGTCTGAGAAGTGCCCAATGACTTGCTGAAATTTGGTGAAAAATTAAGAATTCTTATTAAAGTGTTGTATGAAACCGAAAAAGAAAGAATGTAACAGGAAACAAGTTATTAATTGGTAATTCCATGTACATCACTGTTATTTAGTAGCTGTTGCAGTTTCATGTTGCAACTTCAAACCTTCATATCTGAGGACTGTTTAAAAGCGTTATTGACCTCAAGATATAAGAATAATGCATTTGCGCTTTGGTAATTAAATTTTGGTAATTCCATGTACAATCCACGTATTTAGCTGTTGGGCAGTTTTCATGTTGCAAACTTTGCAAGGGCCACCAAAAACATTAAGCATAAACTACCAATGGGTAGTTTTATCCTTATGTTTTTTGTGCCCTCTGGGTGTTTTCTTTAGGCGAAAAGTATGCTTTACAAATTTATAATCATTATTATTCCTGTTACCTTGACCCTCTGAAATGTCTGAGTTGCCTAATAAAACTATTACAGTCATAGGAAAGTCACTAAAAAGACAAAATGTCTTCAGTAGCTGTGGCGAGGAATTTTCGTATTCTCTCGGTCCAACTTGATGAGCCTCATTACATTCACACTAGAGTGGAGGGGAACTGACATGGTTTTTGGCATGCTGTACAGAAGGGATCACAAGGTGCAGCAAACACATTTGCAGATACCTGATGTTGTGGCAAATGGCTACTTTTATCTACATGCTTACGAATCCAGTTTTCAGTACATAATCGTCTCACGAATTTCCGTCCAATCACTTGCTTACTAATTCTCTGAAGTTACTGAATGGCATAAATCTCAGAAGAAATACACCTAGATTGTATCAAGAGATACATCATGGGGAACAGAAGGGATGCAGAAGGGAGTAGAGGAACCAAAGATCACTGTGCATCGACAAACGAAATTATGAAATGAACGGCAAGAAACGAAAAACCAAAACCTCACAATGCATGGATTGACTACAAGAAAGCGTACGACCATGGTTCCTCATCCTGGATGCATTCAAATCTATGGAAATGTTGCGGGCAGCAGACATCAGAATATTCTTGGAGAAGTCATCATTCAGAGAGGGATTTCCCAGGGTGACCCCATCATATCACATCTGCTGTTTGTCGATGGCAATGAACACCACTAACTAATGTGCTTTAGACGATCCAGGTTTTGATATGAGTTTAAGAACAAAGCGAAATCAACCATCTACTATAATGGATATTTGAAGCTTCGGAAAGACAGAAAGGTGACATAAAATGTGAGGATCTTCACGACGACTTGTGAGGGAAAGGAAGGAAAAATATGAAAGGAACAACTGAAGGTTGATCAGTTGAGAAAGAGATTGGCGAGTGGAAATGAAGGTGATGCTGGACCAGAGTTGGCAGTGGGTGCAAACGGGGGAGTATAAAGAAGGAGACAGTACGCATGTTGATTGCTGCTCAGGACCCAGGCTAATAAGAACAAATTACCGAGAGCATAGAATTGAGAAGGATCATTCATTTCCCTCCATGTAGAATGTGCCATGAAAAAGCGACGACGATTACCCATCTCGGTAGTGAATGCATCAAGATGGGCACAAACATGGAAGGCATGACAGTAGTAGCAGCTGCAGTTCACGGGGTCTAGCAAAGAAGTACGTCTACTCCATGCAGAAAATTGTACAAACATCGAGCAAGAGCCCTGTCGCGAGAACGACGATGTAAAACTCTTATTGGATTTTAACATTTTTAACATTTGCAATGTTAAAAATCCATAAGGTTTTACATCGCAAACAGACAAGGTGATTGTGGTCTAGACGCGCGACGTCGTTCTGCTGAGAAGAAGGAGAAGGATGTCTCATAATTTTTGATGTCGCAATTCCAGGTGACTGAGGAGCTTGGAGGAAAAGAGGAGGAGAACATAGAGAAGTCTAACGACCTCGGCATGCATGGGAACTGAAAGGATTATGGAAAGTGAAGCGAAAGGTAGTACCATAGTCATCAGAACCTCTTAGGAACAGTAACAAACAATCTTAGGATTTGAGGTGAAGGCAGCTTGCTCGGAACTGCTCGCATCCTGCGAAAGGTTTGCATTAGAAGAGAACTGTAACCCAAGATATTCTGATGAAGTCTGGTTACCGTTTTAATTTACGCAAACAGACTCTCAAGTTGTTGAAATTGAAATAATATATAATTGATAATAACGAGAACAATAAATAATTTTTATTAAAGTGCACTTTTCGCCTAAAAGGCACCAAGGCGCGCAATAGAATGTAGTGTATAAACAATGTAAAAGTTGCATATGAAAATGCAACAGACTAAATATGTGGATTATACATAAATTACCAACAGCGCAATCAATATTCTTATTTTTGAAGACAATAACTTTTTACAGTATATCCTTAGAGATATAAGAACCAGTAATTGAGTATCTGTTGCTCTGGAAAAGGGTCCTCATTTTTAACAAAATTAAAAAATATTATTCACCATAGGCTTTAGCAAATGTCCTCATTAACAACATAATCAATATGTTGATTCATATTTGATGTTTCGAGTCATTGCACCTTTCAATTGTTTTCAGAGTCAATCTTAAAAACCCTGTTATTAATTACTAATGGTGGTATCTGCACTATCGCGGAAATACTTTGAACGATTTTGGGACTCTTGAGACAGTTTTGGAGAAGTCTCTTAGAGGTCTCTCCAAGATTTCCTCGGGACTTGTGGAAGATTTGTCTGTGGTCTAGATTTGTAGCGGAAAACGTCCCGCAAGTTTGGAGACGCAATTGGGACTACTTTTTTTCTTTTAGCTTGAGACAGTTTTGAAAATCTCTGTTGATTGAGATACCACATAATCCTTGATTTGTAACACAAATACACCGTTCCTACTTTTATCATGTCATTCACAGAGAAAATGACGCCAAATATAACATTTTGTACTTTTAAGGTCATTGACCTCTGAGGTCATCAGAGGTCAAACCAGACTTAGCCTCCCGGATCTTAAAATGAAAGTTATGGCATGTACTACCATTGGTAGTAGTTCCAAGTCAACATTTGCAGCAATTCGCCTAAAATTTGGAGCTAAAGAGGTCCAAATCAAAACATTTAATGCCCATGATATTGTTTTACCTACACCATGAAAACTATACCAAATAAAAGCTAGAAAAATTAACTGTTTTTCCTTTACTCTTTCTTTCTTTTCGGTTTCATACAACACTTAATAACATACATAGAGAATCTTAAATTTACTCAAATTTTCAGCAGGTCATTGGACATTCTCAGTACAATGGAACAACTTTTCAACATGAATAAGCATGAACTACCAACGCTTACTTCTAAACATGCTGGCGCAGGAGGGCTATTATAACCAACATCTTTTTTGATTCCCCAACCTGGTGAATTGCTGCTCGGTCTAAACCCACTTTGGCTTAAGTCCGTTGGTCTTCTCCCCAATGGTCTATTCAATTCATATTATACTAGTTGTTGTTCTTTTAGTCACTTTGCCTATTTAAATATTTTGCCTTAATTCCATATGTCTATGTCAGTTCGTCTAAATTTCGACTTGGTCTATCACCAGCTTCGGCCAATTCAGTTACGAATCGGTAATACACCAATTATTCATTTGGGCATTAGACAAAATGCAATAGAACATTTGGCTATTAGACGAATTGGCAATTGACCAAGTTGTCATTACACAAAATGAGCGAATTAGACAAGGGTAATTAGACCAAAAGATTTAGCCCACTACAAATGGAGATTTTGATACAACTGCCAATTAGACCAAGCGGATATAAATCTCCCGACCAACCAAATCTAATACACTGTAATCATTATATGTGAATTGCTACAAATGATATTAAGACAAATAGACTGCTATGCTATTGACTGATACCACACGTTAATATGTACTTTTATAACTGCTCTGAGATTTAGCAAATAACATTTAGATATTAGAATATGAAGAATTTGACACTAAAATTTAATTGCAAAATATTTTCAATCACTGTGGCAGTATTTTAAGACATTCCACAAAAGTAGATTATCATTTTAATACTTAGTCCTAACTAGTCTATTATTGTTGTTCAAAACTTTAAACAATTAACACTCGTTATTTTAAAAAAAAAAATTACAAAATACATTGCAGGTATTTAGGGAAAGCAAATGGATTTAACGATACCATAACATATACGGAAGGAACTTGGACTTAGACTTTCTTTTTGATACCAACCCAGACACCTACAAAAAATGTACACAGAGTTTAGCGACCAGAGATGAAATGGTATAAGAGTTTAAACTTTATAAGGTCTTTAATCAGTCAAAAATGCAGCATATAAGATTAAGTGGTAACAAATACAAATTCGACTAAACATTTTGTTAACAAAAAGATATGACAATATGGAATATTGTAATAATATATATTATATATTCCATGAGTATTATAGGATGATGCAGTGACACAACAAATACAATGTCACACCTCATACATACACATGCGTACTTTCTACATCATAATCCTGTTGACATTTACTAGGTTCTACTTGCATTATGTTGCCACAGGGCTGCAGTGTCCATTTCAAGCACTATAACAGAACGTAGTTGAACTATTTTATAAGGCGCTAATAAAAAATCCAGAATATTATTATTTATGTATTATTAATGTTCTGTGGGAAATTTATTGAATTAAAATTAGGTTTTTGACAATGATATTGAAGGTATTATTCAAATGTTGAAATGGATACATGGCTCAAGGTGTGTTAACATGATATAACACATCATTACAGTAATTATTACTTTGGCAAATAAACAAAATCTAATTAAAATTCCAGAGTCTACTGACAATGCAAATTCAAAAAAAAAGATCATACATTAGCTTGATTGATTACATGTATTTTGTAATAAACCAACAAATTAGACTTCCAAAACTCAACAACCAGTATACTGATAAAGGTACAACAGTTCAATTAATAACAATTTTATATGTTTAGAAATGCATTCTATGAAAAAGAAGAAAAAGCAATTTTATAACATATCAACCCATTGTTAAGGGAAAAAATTCATCAAAAATTCTTCAAAGAAATAGAATGGCAGATCTAAGCAGTAAATGTAAGCTTAATACTGATGTAAATCTGCAGATTTGCTTGTGCCATCGCCTGGGTTTTAAGTATAAATAGACAACTTTACTGTTTAGTTTAATTAAGAATTACAATGGAACTTTATCAAAACTATCAAATTTATACAGGTAGCATTTGTTCTTTATAATCATTACAGTGGACTGAATATACTAAAGATAACAGGAACCCATAAACACCAAAGGTTTGCTATCAATTTGAAGTACTCTGATTGTTGCTGGTTCTTTGAACAATATAGCATGTGAAACAAAGATTCTTGATTGGCTTTTGCATTTTGCAATTGATTCAGTTCTTTGTGTTATGGGGCCCTGTTTAATGAGGACCTGATACTTATCCATCAGCACTGTAGAGTCAACACACAGATCTAGATTAAATACCCCATATATTATCACAAGAGGCTGCTAATCTCCTCTGCATCTATTCATTAGTATGATGAGGATATCGTATTTTCTAATAGAAATATCACAGGACAATACACGATGATATGAAATACTTGGGATCAGTATTGTTGTAAAATCATCCTCAGTATTCTTGCTTCAGTTTTCAGTACTAAATACAAAACAAGTAATATACATTGTAGCAAGCTCTGTATCAATCAAATATCAAACAAGAATGTGCGGAGGCGAGAGAATTTGCAGACATGGTATGATAACAAGAATGAGGTGCGAAATCGTTTATAGATGTCGTGTGTCCTGATTTTACTGGAATTGGTCCACTAATCCATAATGAAGGATATTGTAATGGCCTATTGTTACAAATACATGTAACTGGTAAAAGCCTTATTCATACAATTGTGTTCTGTTTGAGGGTAAAAATGTGTTTCTTAGGCTTCATGGAAGAAATGGACACCTTTTCTTTGCAGAAAATATATGCTTTATGTATTGTGGGATAAAAGGATATGAGTAAATCAATCAATTGTATAGAAATAACTTCGCAATAAAGCTTTCAAAACAGATGTTCTAGGGAGTGAAGCGAAGAATTCCATATTCTACAACTAAAGCTCTTTAATCAAATTTTCTGTATTGCTAGCATTTGCAGTGAATAGCATTGTAACAGAATCGGAGCGTACATGTTACTCCAGTATACATAATTAATGAATATGCTACATATTTGGCGAAATGAAGTTATGCAGATGTCTCACGAAAATTCAAACGTAAGGATATTGCGACGTGATGGTCGGTGATGCTACTGCAAGCCTTCATCTGGCAATTGACGGGCGCTGTTGCGGACGCATGTTATAGGCGGTGCGGAGGATTCGAGGCGCAATTGTTTGGCTCTGCCAAGCGAGGCGCGCTGCGATTGGTCATCGCTG
The DNA here is from genome assembly GCA_940671915.1 of Paracentrotus lividus. NCBI lineage: Eukaryota > Metazoa > Echinodermata > Echinoidea > Camarodonta > Echinidae > Paracentrotus > Paracentrotus lividus. The sequence continues at coordinate 45,009,835 of CALNVZ010001721.1, read as the reverse complement.
TTGTTTGGCCCCGGAGCAGAGGCCACGCTGCTATTGGTGCAAATTAAAGGTGGAACCAAGACAACGCCATTGACATTCCTCAAGAATGTCCACCCACTATCCGACGTTTCATTCAGATGCCCTTTACTGTAGCGGGGGGTGCAGCCCGTCACATTTCATCGGACGTCAGCGCTGTCCGTATCATGTCGACTCCAGCCACTTTGCATTCCTGCAGTGTCCGCAGCTCACCCGCCGCCGCCCCGAACAATAGCAATGCAGCGTGCGTTCCAGCTTTAATTTCCACTAATAGCAGCGCGGCCATGCCGCTTCGGTGGGCCCAAACACAGCGCATTGACCAATCACAGTGCTGCTTACTCAACTATGCGCTCTGAATCCTCACCACTCGCTATAAATTGCGTCTCGCAACAGCGCTCCAGATGAAGAAGCCTTCATGCCGGGTCGCGGTTGCGAACGCAATTTAGTGTAGCGCACGAAACGTGCAATATCTACGTTTGAAACTTCGTGAGACAACTGAATATGTACATGTAACTTCATTTCGCTACTGTTCTACACACAATGATTGCATCTTCCGTACTACAGTATGATTCATATTTCTATGCTGCGCAGCATCTTAAGTCTACAGTTTCCAGGACCCCCCCCCCCCTCTGATTAGTTATAGGTTAAAACAAAAGAGATACTGAATGGAACTTCGCATGAGGACAATGCTTTCTTTTCTAAAAAGATATTCCAAAACTGAATAAATCTAACATATGTATATTAACATTGTATGACAGTAAATGTCAAATATTAATGATTTCCCTTCTGAAAACCTGAAATGATGCAACTAGATAATACCACCGGCCTACCCCCCCCCAAAAAAAAAAAAGAAAAAAAGAAAAGAAGAGAACATTATGACCAGGCACCTATTACACATAAATATTGTCGATGCAACATTTTTGCAGGACATACATGTATTACTAATGCATACTGGAAGACTATAAAGCTTTAACAGCCAACAATATATAGAGATAATTGCAGCCAGAGCTTCAATCAAAAAACATTAGAAAGATAACGTTGAAATAAAGCCATCTTGTAATTACATGTTTTATTAATTAGATATGGGAATATTAGACATTAACTATAGCATCACTACAACAAATCTTCTAACCTGTAGTACAATGCACTTTTGAAGAGGTAAACCATCATCATGTGAAGAACTGCCTTTGTGATTTCAGCAAAAGCCATATAAGCATTTTCACCATTCCTTGCAATATTGATCAAATAGCATATGAAGAGAAACAACATGATTCAACACATGGGACAGTGGTGTAGCCCCGGATCAGTTCCATAAAAGGCGTGGGGGGGTGGGGGGTCAATCGCGTAGATGGGTCAAAACAAACTGGGGGAGGGGCGGGAGTGCCAGGGCGGAGGGGATATGGTTTAACCTGCCAGGTTAAAATGGGAAAAATTTATTTTTCTCAATCTCCCCTCGCTTTCTTGTACCTATTTTTTTTTACCGGTATTTTTTTTGGGGGGGGGAGGGGGAGGGTGGGAAATAGATGTTATAGATGTTATGTTCCCCCATGAATGCTTCACAGGCTATGTCACTGACACAGAAAACAGTAAGAAAGCCTATAATCAATGTTTCGTTCAGATAGTAAATCATATACTCAAAAACATTACCCTGCGAAACGAAATTGTTTCAAAACTTCTTTCACCATAATGATACCTGCCAAGCAAATACTGCATCCACAGTTACTTCTATAACTACAGAACATTAACACTATTCAGGCCGGACTTTTTTAGCTCTCCTATGGCCGCTTTAGTAATTTTTTTCATTATGGGGCATTTGCATCCCCAACTAAAAATAAATATCAAGAATTGACTTAGAACCAAATTTGTCTAAAATATAATACCTGCAAATAAATTTCCATAAAGACTAATTTAGTCAATTGGACGAGGTATGCATGAAGATACTCTTGGACCAATGTAATGTATTGGACACGGTTACGTAAAATAGAACCTACATGTATTCATGCTAACATCTCTCCAAAGACGATTCACATTATGTATGGCGGTAAAGAAGTGGCTTTTATATACTCAATTACCTTGGTTACATAAAATCTATTTAGACTAGGCTACTTCCCTCTCGGGCATTGTGCACTCTGTCCTCCCTACCGACACAGTGGTAGATCCATATCCTCACAGTGGCGTTATATGTACAACAAAGTGGCCAAGGTTGAGAATTGGCTGTTCATAGTACTGGTATTGATTCCATTTCAATTCGAGGGGCTAGCCCTGCATGCATTCGATAAAAAATGGAGAAGAGCCAAATTAGAATAGCATAAGTTTGAATTCACAGGTAGGTGTAATTGTATCACAATGTCTTTATTCATCTTACCTTTCCATCTGGCCATACCATGTAAAAGATAGAAAATTGACATATTTTACTTGGTCAATCTATCAATTACTATTAGGAGCAATCCTACACAGAAGAGTTTAAGTCTTATGCCAGTAATTTTATGTAAAACTAAGAAACCTGTTTAGCAAATGTGCCTTTTTGTACACATGTACAGTCACAAATGATGTATGCTAATATTTCGAACAAAAAAAAAATACTAGAGACAAAATTAAAACCATTCGTATGAGAGGTTCTTCGAAAGAATACACAATATGATATGATTAATACAATACTTCTATACTTCTTTCTCCTTCTTTTTATTCCGAGACCTTTCTCTCTTGTTTCTATTTGATTGCATCATTTTTCAGTTTACATTTAAAAGATCCTATTATTTTCCTGAAATGGAGCCTCGATTTATATTTTTGTCCATGTTCCATGTGAAAGCATGGAATTGTCAAGAAATGTTAAGAATAACAGGTGTAATATGCATAGCATTTGAATAAGATGTACAGTATCCTGACGCTTGATTCTTTGGTGTGCATACTGCATGAGGTAGCTTGGTCCCATGGCTCTGAATGATCGCAGGCTAGTAGTTCCAGAATTAGGCAGAAAGTTGCATGCTAGGTCACCTTGCGGCTGCTGGTCACCCGTAATGGCTTGCTCACACCGTTTCATCGCACCCTCCAGGGAGGGCACCCCGAGCTGGGTAGGGGGGACATGTAGGTGGGAGGGAACGACACGCATGTAGAAGGGGGCGTGGCTTCATGGATCCATGGCTATCAATGAGTGGGCGGAGTTCGCTGGATGAGGCGTGCCGGGAGCTTAGGGGGCGGAGGAGGGTGGAGATGGTGACCGGTAGCTCTCAGTCGATGACTGAAGATTGAGTGGGATTGGTTAGTCGCTGTCCGGTTCTGGATCTGGTCCAGGAGATATCTCAATCGGTTAACAGCTGCTCGCATTGAGGGATGCGATGCCTGAAGAGCACGTCGCAGGGCACTTCGCGATGTAGTCAGGTGCCACCGTCCAAGACACGCTCCGCTGAGTAGCATCGGAAGACGTTTGTCATAAGGGTCGCTGGGATGTGTTTGGGGTTCCGGAGGGTGGTGGGTTAGGAACCTGCTTTAGACCAGAGAGATTCTTAGCTCTATGAATGGCCCAAGGTTAGGAACGTGCTTTCCTTGAATTCTACTGCTACTGTACTTGTTCCCTTGGCTGACTGGTATACCGTTTGAAGGAGGATGTTGATTTGATCCTTTGTAATGATGGAATGTTGTTGCTTGTGCTAGCTTTGGGGATCATGACAGGAGGCGCTCTTCAGAACAACGGTGCGGCACAGGAGATCGAGTCTTGCTCTTTTGCCCCTTCACCCTCTCTTTCTGCGTTGACGACGATGATGATGATGATCCGACAGCATTGTGCTTCTTACTCTGTACCTCCTGGCCACCCACATTATGAGACGATGGCTTACAGTTCCATCTATTTCCTTTAACGCGAGAACTTCTTGTGAAACTGAACACTGAACATCGGTGTAGCTCGTGTCCTCCTCAGGTGGTACTGTATTGCGCTTGGTTATGACTGTTGCAGCTTCACTTGTGGTTGTTGTTGATGAACTAGTACTACTAGCTTTACTAACAGAGCTGCCCTCTTTGGGATTAGACGAACTAAAAATATTTTCTTCTTCAAAGTCCTTCCCAGGGGTTTTTGGCGGAACTAGTTCTTCTCCTGAGGGATCCGGTTCAATGGGTTTGGGGGAAAGCTTGACAGGAATCGGCTTCTTGCCTTTAGGTGTGTAGTGTCCACTCATAAACATCTTGGGTTCATTGCCTGCTTTGGTTTCTGGTTTCTTTTCCTTTGATTCCTTCTTTCCACTACTAGCTCCCTTTTCTTCAGAGCCCTGTATTTTGTTCATAAAAGCCATCTGCCAAGGGTTGGGTGGTGCAGCAGTCATGGCATGCAACGAGGTAGCACATGCCAAGCCAGCGTTGCTCAGCTGTGCGGAGAGGAGATCGTGAGGTCCTGCGGCTGCTGGTCGTACCCCAGCCTGTGACTCATGAAGCGTGGGCATGTAGCGGTTCCCAGGAGGCAGCTGGTTCGAATGAGCTTCCCATGAACCATGGATATCCCCAGGACTGTTGCCTGTGCTCTGGCGACGGATCTGCTTGCTACGATCCAGCTGGGATGAAGCAAATGCTGCAAGGGCGTCTATCTTGCTGCTGATGTTTGCCTGGAGCTTCTTGGTGTTGGGCGACTCCCTCACGTTTGAGCTCTCGGGATCGGAATTGGTGTTTGACTTTTCACCTGTACATGAAAAGAAAAAGTAAATCGTGTCCTTATTAGATTCTGGTAATAATAATAATTATAATAATATGAATCTATAATGTGCACATATCCCCAAGATCCTTTGATCAAGGTGCTTTGGTAACAACAAAATTTACAATTCAGGGAATAATAATATTTAAAAAAAAAAGTTTTTTTTCAAGTATGTTTAAAAGTAGAAAGAAACAATTTTGTTAGAAATTATGTAATAGTGGAAAAATAAGCATGTGGTCTGTCTCTGTGTAAACATGAGTTGTATTTATCAATGAACAGAAGTCCAAGCAAATTTTTATATCCAATTTATCTGTGTCAATGAGAATCATCAGCTTTTAAAAAGAAAAAGATGTGATACCGAAAATAGATAACATTTGTACAACTGTAGGATTAACTTGTGATGACTTAGCCTTACAAGACAAGACAAGAAATTGAGGCAAATGGTCGCGGTGGTCTCACCTGAATTATCTGCCTGTGGTACACTTTCTCTACCCGTCTGCCCGGCCATGGTCCCCTCAGGGGAAGGAATTGCACTAATCTTCAGAGGTTGATTGACATTGGTCACCATGGTAATAATATCCTGCGTCTCCGTCATGGCCCCGCCCACTTGGCTCCGCTGGCTTGAGGCTTTCTCTGTCGACACGGTAACCTTTGACTGTACGGTCTGGTCCGGTGCTGACGTTGTAACAGGGCGCTTGCGACTCTTCTTAGCTTTGCTGGATTCTGTTTTCTTGGAGGAGGGTGTAGTTGTTTGGGGTTGAGGATGCGTTGCTTCGCTGCTTGAGGAAATCTTAGTGAGTTCTTCTTTAGATGAGGACGCATCAGAACTACGTCCACTGTCAGCATCGGTGGCAGGACCTCTGGTAAATGCAGCATGGCTCATCGCTAGGGATGATAGGGTGGAGGTATCCACCTTGCTTGCAGTCAGATCTTGTCTAGGATCAGAAGGATGCCCACTTGCAGGAGGATAGAGAGTCACATTTTGAGGGCTGAGGGGAGGTTCGCTGGTGTCCACAGAACTGTTGAGGACCTTACTGACCTGAGCTGCCGGCATGAAGCGATAAAGTCCAGAATGCTTCATTTCTAGTGGGCTCATCATGCATGACTGCAATAGGTGGTGAACTCCTGCACTTGATGTTGAGTTTGGGGCAACGCTCCTGGCGCCAAGGGATGCCATGGAGGTCTGCAGCATTGGACCTTCCTGGACACCTGCAGCAGCAAAGCTTGTGGATACATGAAGGGCAGAAGAATACACGGGCTCAACTTTGGCGGGGTATCCTTTCTGTTGCTGCATCTGCTTGTGAGCCGTCAGCATCAATTGTCCAACATCGCTAGCAAACTCCTTGCCTTTGTCATCTTTCACCATTACAGGACTACTCTCCATAGTATTAGACAACTTTCTCTGCAGTGCCACTTTCCCAGGTGACATGTAGGAGTGCTCTAATTCCCCTGCCACACCTTGGACAGCTCTAGGTGATTTATGAGTTCCTGGTGTGCCCTCACCACCGGGCCATGATTTGGACAGTCCTGGACTACCTGAATAGCTTCCAGGCAGTCTCTCATGCTTCAGAGCATCCTCCTTTATTGCAGGTGGTGAAACAGGAGGTCCAACAATGTCTTTAATCTTGCGGCTCTTTTCCGATGCCTTGTTACGACGCTTCTTCTTCGGTGTCTTTTCTGGCTTCTTCGCGGTTTCACCGAGTTTCTCCAGTGTGGTGACTTCATATTCTAACTTTTGAACCTGCAGGTTTGGAAAAGAATAGAAAAAACACATATTTTGATAAATAAACACAACAAACAATTTGATAATTTTGACACAACAAAATAATGAGTACCTCTGCAGTACATGAGAAATACCAAATTCAAGTCAAGCTAATTTGTATTATCTTTCAAATGTGCCTAATGGAGGTAAATAGATCATCTTGAGCGAGCGCCATGAGAGTACTTGGATGATGTGTGCACTCTAGAAGTTTACATTATTATCATTATTATTAACAATATCGACTGACTCTACTTTCAGGAGATACCACATACATATTCACCTCAAAAACCAATATTAACCTCGTCTTCGACTTATGGCAATACAAGACTTGTTTGGTAGAAGTATGTGGTATCTTCCTCAAGGCCAGTCAATATTACATTAACTATTACTACCCCCAATCCCTGAATATGTGACATAACTACAATACTAACCTGTCTTTTTAACTCCTGTTGGTTACTGAACTCCTGAATGATCTGTTCTGTGATGAGTGAAGCTGCCTTGGCGTTACTGGTACTATCACTGTTATCCCACTTGCCACCATGTCCAAGCAGCTGAGTCACAACCTCTTGATTGCGAGTCTCCACCTAATAGGGATTAAAGTTATCAGAGATATTTTTATTATATCGGATGGCTCAGAATAGGATACCAGAAATATTCTACAAGTTAGGTCCAATATTGCTCGAATCGAAGATGAGTGCTCTACTCTATAGCATGGATCACATTTCACTCAACATCCTGTGCAATGTGTAAGAAAACAGCTGTTTTGGCCATTTTCATACACACACAGTATGAAAATGGCAAAAACAACTCTTTCTTGCATGCCTCGCAGGTTCTGCAGTGAAATGTGATGCAGACTTTACAGGAGACATGCTCTACTCACAAGTTTCCTATTGTCCGCCTCTAGGAGATGAAGATTGGTTGTAAGTGACTGGTATTTATCCTGCAGCTCTCGATGCTTGCCGACAATCTCCCTGGACTTGGCTACTAGTTCTGAGGGTGACTTGGCCTGGATTCCTAGCTTGTCTAGTTGAAGGTTGAGAAGTTTCACACCTTCCTTGGACAACATGTTGATCTGATCTTCAAGGAGAGTACGCTTCAGGTTCAGCTGCTCGTTGTATAACTATCAAGCAGAGAGGGGGAAAATCAGAGAAAAAATTGTTATAAAATGAAGTATCAAGCAAAAAAATCATACACCAGTGTAATAGATAGGAACAGGTAAGGCACTTTATCTACATCGCTGATAAATTAAGGGTAGACTACCTTTATTGACATATAGATGAATTGAATATTTGCAACAAACCTTTTCTTCTTCAAGCTGTTTCCTAACTCTGTCCGTGTATTGAGGAGTCTTCATGTAGGAAAGGAACTGCAGCAATTGGATCTTGTAATCATCTGTTATAAAAGAAAAAAAAGATAAGATTTCATAGTGTATGTTACCATCCTGAAAATAAGGTGGTTCCTGTTATAGAAAGAAAATCACTGCATTTTACCTTCGAGAAAAAATAAAATGGTTTCAAACTTAGATATTCCAAAAGTTATCTTTTTCTGTTAAATTAATGTTCCAAACAAAAGCAAGTTGTGTTAGACAATGAGATATTCTGCTGTTTGTAATCAACACAAAAAAAATTTGATCAACAGTTAACAACCCTACAGCCTGTGTTTTGCAAACTTTGCTCTGTAAGCATTTGAATATCCAAGATAGATTAGAGATTGGGGGAGGGGTATAAAAAGGGTGGCACATATTAGTTCAGGGGGTGTTTTTCCAAGTCGTTTATAACTCACAAACTACTTTACAAATGACTGAAGATCAGTTCTTGTGCTAAATAATTGCGAATGTGATTTAGTATATAGCGCCAAAGAGCATATGCCAGTCATTTGTTAAGCCTAGAAAGGTCAACTTTCTTAATTATAGGAGTTCCCAACATGCCAATGAATTTGAACTTGATGGAAAAACAAAATTATGGAATAAAGAACTTACCAACAAGCCACTGTATGGAGGCTTCAAGGTCCTTCTTCTGACGATGACTAGGTTTCCTCTCTCTAGATTTGGGTCTTGATTTCTCTTTGATTGGTGTCACCATACTAGCCATGTTGAATGACATACCAATGTTATTCAACATACCTGTCAAAAATAAACAAGATTTACCAGTCAAATGGTCATCAATAATCAGGAAAAAATACAACAAATATATTCCAAACAAAAACAACTATTTCTTGTACAGGCACAGAATCATTGCATGTGCTTTGAAAATGTTGGACCATGCAAAAAAACTGGGGCCAGCGGAATGCTCTGCTCCTCAGAATTATTGCTATGTGTTTCCCTACTCAAGAATGTGAAGCTGCAAAACTGCTACACGTCTCAAAGGTTTGACATCAAAATATCTAAAAATATCAGAACAATTTTTTAGCATGTCCAAGATGAATTATAGTGGGGTTCCATCAGTTTACCAGAATAGTAAATAAAACCGATACTCTTATTGTCACATCATATCCTCCATCAATTCTGTATCTACAGAAAAGCATCGTCAATAATATTGAGGAATCTTATTCTTTAACAACTTAAAATGTGACCTTCCACGTCAAAAACACGAAAATGTCGCCATTAGAACAAAAGAGTAAATGCCAGGAGATGCAGGCCTTCTGCATAGGAAATCATGGGTAGCTTTTATTTACACAGGATATTTAATTGAGTTGAACTTCACTAAACTACATGTACAAGTGTTTGGTATCATTAGAAAGCATGAAATCTCTAGTTTCAGAAAGCACATAAAACCCAAACAGGTATACTCACCGTTGCTCTTATCAGGAGGTGACTGGCTTAGTGATACAGTATTTTGATGTAAAAGATCCATTCCTAATGCAGCTGATTTCTGTAGCTAATTGTTTTATTACATCGTCTATATTATCTAGGAACCTTATTCTTTGAAAACTTAACATGATTGAACAGTTAGACTCACCGTTACTCTTATCAGGAGGTGACTGGCTTATGCTGCAGTCACACAGGCACTTACGTACATGTATCTATTACGTTTTTGTTGTTTTAATCTTATTTCATCTTCTATTCGATCATTTCTGATGTACATTTCTTTGTTTTACTGGATGAACGAAATTATCACTATTACCACTGCTGACTATGACGGGAAGGCGTCTGTGGGGATCCGCAGAAAAGAAAATAATTTTTGGACGCAACCGGACGTAACTCAACACAAGTGTCTGTGTGACTGCCGCATTAGTGATACAGTATGTTGATATAAGAGATCCATTCCCAATGCAGCTGATTTTTTTTAACATCGTCTATATTATGTGAAATGAAGTTATTCAGTTGTCTCACAAAGTTTCAAACGTAGGATATTGCGACGTTTCGGCTGCTACTGCAAGCATTCATCTGGCAATGTGACGGAGCGCTATTGCAAACGTAATCTATAGCGGTGGCGAGGATTTAGAGCGCAATTGTTTTGCTCCGCCGGAGTAGTGGCCGCGTTGCGATTGGTCAATGCGCTGTTGTTTGGCCCCGCCCGGAGCAGAGGCCGCGCTGCTATTGGTGGAAATTAAAGATGTACGTTCCTCATAGTGTAGAGGGAGTTCAAAATACGTACGCGGTAACGAACTATGGGTAGTGGGTAACCATTCTTCAGGAATGTCAATGCCGTTGTCTTGGTTAATGTTGTTCGGATGTAAACAAATCTGGATAGCTTGTCTTGCGCTATGCATCGGACTTCCTTCCAATCAGGCCGGTGATTGGAGTCCCACTCATGTTCTGCGACTGCCGAGCTGTCTTTGCGCCGATGCTGAACATCCCGACGATGCTCAGTCATCCTCTCGCCAACATGTCTACCCGTTTCGCCGATGTACACTTTGTCGCAAGTACCGCATGGTATCTTGTAGACAACTTAGTCGTGCCTAATAGGAATGACTGGGTCCTTCGGTTGGACGAGCTGGTTGCGAATCGTAGTGTCTGACTTAAACACAGTGCGAATGCTATGCTTCTCCAAACGCCGCCGTAGCTGTCAGGAAATACTGTCCACAAAAGGAAGAAAGACGGTAGACTTATACTACATGGGCTGCTCAGTGGGTGTGCGCATCTGCTTGGTAACACGATTAAGGAAGGAATGTGGATATCCGTTGGAAACAATTGCGGACACGACATGCTGCTTCTCTGCTGCTATGCAATAGGGTTTGGAGACAATGCGTGAAGCTCTGTCGTACAGGCACTTCACTACCCCGCGCTTGACGGATCGAGGATGATGTGAAGTATTGATCGGTGTGCGTGGGCTTCCTGTGGTAGCGAGATTGCTGTCGGTATCTAAGTGCACCAGTGTGTCAAGAAAAGCAATGCGGTTATCACTCTCTGCCTCCATGGTGAAACAAATAGACGGTTGCTGCGCATTCATATGCTCTAGCAGTGAATCGGTGGTAGATCGGCGGGTCACAATGAAGGTGTCATCAACGAGCGCAGGTCGCCAAGCTCCTGAAGTTTGTTCTTCGATCCACGTATTTGGTGATTTTTACAAACAACAGGAAGGAGCGGCCATGGGCAGCCCTGTCTCCGCTGTTATTGCCAACCTCTATATGGAATCGTTTGAAGAACGTGCACTTGAGATTTGTCCACCGGAATGCATACCCAGGATCTGGAAGCGCTACTTTCATGACACCTTCACTGTGACCCACCACGCGGGGTAGTGAAGTGCCTGTACGACAGAGCTTCACGCATTGTCTCCAAACCCCGATGCAAAGCAGCAGAGAAGCAGCATGTCGCGTCCGCACTTGTTTCCAACGGATACCCACGTTTCTTCCTTAATCGTGTTACCAAGTAGATGCGCACACCCACTGAGCAGCCCATGCAGTATAAGTCTACCGTCGTTCTTCCTTTTGACAGTATTTCCCAAAAGCTACGGCGGCATTTGGAGAAGCATAGCATTCGCGCTGTGTTTAAGTCAGACACGTTGATTCGCAACCAGCTCGTCCGACCGAAGGACCCAGTCATTCCTATTAGGCACGACTAAGTTGTCTACAAGATACTATGCGGTACTTGCGACAAAGTGTACATCGGCGAAACGGGTAGACCTGTCGGCGAGAGGATGACTGAGCATCGTTGAGATGTTCAGCATCGGCGCACAGACAGCTCGGCAGTCGTAGAACATGCGTGGGACTCCAATCACCGGCCTGGTTGGAAGGAAGTCCAATGCATAGTGCAAGACAAGCACTGGTACACAAGACGTGTTAAAGAAGCTATTCATATTCGTTTACATCCGAACAACATTAACCGAGACAACGGCATTAACATTCCTGAAGAATGGTTACCCACTATCCAACGCCATGCACCGCCCTCTACTGCTAGTGGGGGTGCAGCCCGACACATTTCATCCACATGCGCATTGTCTGATCACAGCGACCCAGCCACTTGCATTCCTGAAACGTTCGCAAGCTCACCCGTCGCCGCCCCAACCAATAGCAACGCAGGTCGTTCCCGCCTTAATTTCCACCAATAGCAGCATGGCCTCCGCTCCGGCGGGGCCAAACAGCGCATTGACCAATTGCAGCACGGCCACCGCTCCAGCGGAGCCAAACAATTGCGCTCTGAACCCCCGCCACCGCTATAAATTGCGTTCGCAACAGCGCTCCGTCACATTGAAACTTCGTGAGACAACTGAATAACTTCATTTCGCATACTGTTCTACGATGATTAGCATCTTCCATACTATTGCTATTATCTGGGAATTTTATTCTTTGATAACTTAACATTATTGATCAGGTAGACTCACCGTTGCTTTTATCAGGAGGTGACTGGCTGAGTGATACAGTATGTTGATGTAACAGATCCATTCCTAATGCAGCTGATTTCTTAAGCTGATTTCTTAAAAATCATCAATATTATTTAGGAACCTTATTCTTTGACAACTTAACATGATTGAACCGGTAGACTCGCCATTACTCTTATCAGGAGGTGATTTGCTGAGTGATACAGTATGTTGGTGTAATAGATCCATTCCTAATGCAGCAGACTTCTTGAGTTCATCATAAATATAATCTAGGAACCTCATTCTTTGACAACTTAAAATGATTGAACCGGTAGACTCACCATTACTCTTATCAGGAGGTGATTGGCTGAGTGATACAGTGTGTTGATGTAAAAGATCCATTCCTAATGCAGCTGATTTCTTGAGTTCATCTCTAGCTCTACGACTCATTACATTATCCACCTTCTTTGGTCTGCCTCTCCCTCGTAATGAAGAATCCTGTGATATCAAAATGATCACAATAGAGTTTAACCCATGGGATATGATTCACTCTCATTTAAAATGGAGTCTAATCCAAGCTATCTTGGGATTAGTATTCAAAGGGTTAAGATAGTATTTTACTAATGAGACATTTAAAAAAAAAAAAAGAAAAAGACAAATATGTGCCATATGATTGTGGGAAACACTAACAAAATTAAGAAAAAAGAAAATGGAAAAGAAAAATGAAATTTACTAGTAGTAGAATTAACGAATGTGCTCAACCTCGTGTACGTAGGATGGGGGGTTGGGTGTCCGGACACTTAACAAAATTGAAGCCTCGTTTTTTGTCTTTGGATTAAGCCAAAACCTCATTTTGAATCGTGCTTATGAAAATGAAAATGAAAATGCTCCAAATTTTATTGTCCGGAAAGGATATTTATTTTGCCCCTTTTCTCGTGGGCCCGGCAGCCGCTGAGCAGCGCCAGAAGGACATTGCTCTATCCCCTTATCATCACAATATTTGTTCTTTACAATATTTTCTACCCTTCGTACTAAAAAAAATACAAAAATATTGCTTGCAAAACCTTTTCAAATGGCTGATAAAATTTGGCTGTCCGGACACCCAACCTGTCCGGACACCCAACCTGTCCGGACACCCAATAACTGCGTATACTATGCAAATTATTTTAGTAAACAAAATCTGCAAGAGGAGGTTCAAACATTCAATCAACTGCATTTGAATGACAGTTTCATTGGCAGAGTTCAATATAGCTATATATGTTGACTGCAAATGTGAAATGAGATCAAAACAAATACGGGGCTGTACATACAAGTTTCTTAAGTGTCGACAGCAGCCCTTTGCAAAAAATACCATAAACCCCCTAATTCCACCGTGTCCTTAATTTAAACAATTAAAGACCTCAGTGTCTTTTAAGGTATATGTATGATGCCCTAATAAAATGATGGCAGTCCAAATGTTCCGTGTTAGAATGGGGCAAATTTTATTTTTTTAAAAGTTCATGCAAAAAGCAAAACTAATTAACAAATGTGTCTGTTTGAATTAAAATCTTAACTTATTGGTCACCTGGAAAGAAAAGAAAAAATTATTTATAAATATCACAATTTGGGGGTTAAATGCACTTCACAAATTGCCAACACACAAAATGAAAGATTATCAATAATGAAAACAAAAGATTAATATTCCAGAACAAACCAAATTTTAGAAAGTTTTATCACAAGAACATTTTTTTTTCCTCAGGTAGCCCATATTAAATTCTAAACACAACTTAAATTGTAAATAGTTGACAGTATGAATTTTCAATACATCAGATACATGTATGTCTGACTGTATTAGGCCCTGTCTTACACAAAGTTGCAGTTGGCATCATGTTTGATTTCAAACTAAAACTCTTTATAGATATGATAGAACCCAGTGTTTAAGCACAAAACTGCATCTAAACCAATGTTGAACTTCAGCAGGTGCAGATTCATAAATTGTACAAGGCAAGAAAAGGGTGAACTATTGAAGAAAGTTAGAAATTCAACACTTCAATCAATCAAAACAGATGAGATTAGTTGTATATTGGTGATAAAAAAAGGGATAAAGTTACCATGATGGAAAGTTACAAACACAGGTCATGCAAGGATGAAAATAATTTTCAAATGGTTTGATTCAAACACATTATGACTTTGTCAGTGGGCACTTCCCATGAACTGAATAGTAAGCCCTGGAAATAGGATGCTTTATAATCATATCTCCATTAAAGAAACTCAAACAACTCTCAAAATTTTCTGTGCAGTTCTTCTAAAAAATGACCATTCAGAATGAAGAGGAACTTCCTGTATTCCAAAAGGAAAAACGGGGGATACTGGGTTGGCGACAAGGAGAAGCCCCAAGGGAAAAATAACCCAAAGCCTGTATCTTTCAATAACACAGCCTTAATCCTTCATCCCCACTATCCTTTTAAAAATACAGTGGTGGCCAAAATTATTAGAACACCCGAGGCTACATAAAGTCTATGGGATTCTCAATGCCCTAGTACATTTGCCGAAGTAAGTAAAACTTTTTGGTGCCGACAGCTTTCATGACTTTATAGTGTAGAGTCTTATGCATCTTCTGATACCAAATTTATATAGTTTGGACCATCAGGTAATGCGCAGCTTAAGAATTGTTGCGCTATGCACTTTCAGTTTCCCCATAGACCTGTGTATTAAACATGTAGTACAAATGCATAAACGTGACATGCCAATCACATATGCCGATAACTCAAGAAGCATTTAAGCTGGACGTGCCAAACTTTGCGGTCTTATTCATTCTTACATGCCCCAAACACATGCCAAGTTTCAGAAAATTTGGCTTTATGGGGAGGGGGTGGATTGGCACATCCCCTGGTCATGAGATAACAAAAATATCCCTGCCAATTTAAGGTCAAGATTACTTTTCATGAAAGTGAAGAAATTTACTTATAAATGCATATATTTTAAAGGAAATTTCATGAGCAATTCAAATATGGTGAAAAATTAAGGGTCATCGGAAAGGGGGACTTAAATAGGGGCTCTGAATTAAAAATTTGGGGCCTTTCAAAAATGATTTTAAAAATCCCCACATAAGATGTTACTACTTCACTCTGCATTATTATGAATGCTATTTTTGACATCCTCAGGAAATTATCTTTCAGAATATATATATACTTTTATAGGGAGAGGCTTAAAAAGTTTAACGTTAAAAAGTCGTTATGACACTTTGATCCTGAAAGGGGCAAGATTTTTAGATTTTGCAATTGGTGACGTAACATAAAAAAGGGGTGACATGGGGGCGAGTGCCCAACGCATGGGTATGTTATTTAGTTTTCAAAGCATAATGAGGACATCTGGAGACATTCCAACCATTTTATAGGTATTTAAATGGTCAACTGAATGAAAATAACTAAAATCATTTTAAAATGCTTGGTGTTCTAATAATTTTGGCCACAACTGTGTATCAAAATGTCCAGGTGAAAAAGAAAGAGAGAAAAAATTCTTGAAAATGTAATCAACCCAAACAACATTAAAGTGTTACATCCATTATTAAATGGATAGGAATTAGATTTCCATAACTCAACCGGAAGATAAACAAACAATGAAAGACTTGCGAAATGAAGTTATTCAGTTGTCTCACAAAGTTTCAAATGTAGGATATTGCGACGTTTCGGATGCTACTGCAAGCCTTCATCTGGCAATGTGATGGAGCGCTGTTGCGAACGCAATTTATAGCGGTGGTGAGGATTCACAGCGCAATTGTTTGGCTCCGCCGGAGAGGAAGCCGCGCTGCTATTGGTGGAAATTAAGGCGGGAACGGACGGTGCGTTGCTATTGGTCGGGGCGGCGGCACAAGCACTGGTACACAATACGTGTTAAAGAAGCTATCCAGATCTTTTTAATCCTTAGCAACATTAACCAAGACAACGGCATTGACATTCCTGAAGAATGGTTACCCACTATCCGATGCTATACACCGCTCTCTACTGCTAGCGGGGTTGCAGCCCGCCATATTTTATCCACGTCCGCAATGTTCGATCACGGCCACCCAGTCACTTGCATTCCTGCAACGTCCGCAAGCTCACCCGCCGCCGCCCGACCAATAGCAACGCAGCGTCCGCTCCCGCCTTAATTTCTACCAATAGCAGCGCGGCATCCGCTCTGACAGGGCCAAACAACAGCGCATTGACCAATCACAGCACGGCTACAGCTCCGGCGGAGCCAAACAATTGCGCTGTGAATCCTCACCACCGCTATAAATTGCGTTCGCAACAGGTCCATTCCACGCAAAGTGGTCCTGGGTCATGAAAATTAAATTTTGTTTTTCTTGGCTAAATTGAGTATTTTCTTAATGTATGGTATCCAGACGTCAAAACGATAACAACATTTCATTCATCTGGTATTGACTGGCTGTAGGAGGGCAGTAGAGCGCAAGCTCTTTTATTTTACTCAAAAAAGAAGAAAACAAACAGTTATATAAAATAATGATTATTTATTATAACCCATACTAAAATACTTCAGTGAACAAGCTTTGACAATTTAAGTCCATATTTTTGGAAAACAAGCACTTTGCGAGTCATAAAGTGCATGTTGTTTTTAAAAAAAATAGGTTGCCCTTTGGTTGATTAATATGTAACATACGTAACAAAAATAAAGCATTTTTATATGTGGGGAAAGAATTTTCTCTTAGAAACAAGATATCTCTGATTTAAAGTTAGAATCCATCTTTTAACATTACGCAACAATTAAATATCGACTGTTTAGGTACTCTGGTCTCAAAATCACTTTTAATTGTGTAGCATACGTAACGTTACGTATGTTATATGACGACAGAAAGCGAAGATAAGGGCTCCAAAGGTCCAATTAAGCTGGGCATACCTGAGCTTGCATTAAATAATATACTAAAATTAGATTCAATGTGTTTTAAAGGCCACACACTTGCATACTTCATGGAAATTGACCAATCTTATGATTTATTGCAGATTACTGTCCAATACAGTGTGTATTTCACAAAATTTCTCTTTGTGTGAGAAAGGAGTAACCTCCTCAGAAAGACAAGATCTTAGATATTAAAGTTAAAATTGTGCTCCAACAAAATACAACCATGTACTTTACTAAATTTTGTCTTCATCTAGTCTCAAACCCAGATTGTGAATTGTGTAACATACGTAACGTTATGTATATTACACAGTTCAGGAGATAATTGGGACAAGAGAACATATGTTTTACACATTTTATGTTGCATTATGATAGAACATGGATTCTAACTGGAAGTCTGACATCTGAGGGTATTTTCTTTTCCCCAATAAATAAAAATGTATTATTTTGTAACATACGTAACACAGCACTGACCAAAATTAATATAAACTTGTTATGAAGGAATTTCGTATCTATGGTGAAGAAGTGTTGTTACCATTAATATATAATCCATTCTCGAAAAAAAATGCTATATGGATAGTTTCCTACTTGCCTATTTCAGACGCGAAACGCACGTAACATTTATTTGTAACATACGTAACGCTGAGTTCCACTGATTTACTGAAATACCTTGTCATGAATACCCAAATCCTTTTAGTTCTGAAATTATGCAACACTAATGCATGCCATATCAAAAAAGTATTTCTTTTCGATGACACACTTCACAGAAATCTGACTTTTTCTGAAATGGTGTTGAATTTTTTTCTGTGTGAATGTAACACACGTAACGCTCTTAAACTCCTCCTTGCACAAAGTCTGTGAAAGCAAGTGACTTTTTTCCTGTTTTTCTTGAAGAGTGATACCAAAGACCATTTTAAATGCACAGCCTTAAGAAAAAGGGGGTTTTACAAAAGAAATATGGTTAGAAATGCACTTGGAAAACCCTTCTGAATTGTAACATACGTAACGTGGAATGGACCACCAGCGCTCCGTCACATTGCCAGATGAAGGCTTGCAGTAGCAGGCGAAACGTCGCAATATCCTACGTTTGAAACTTTGTGAGACAACTGAATAACTTCATTTCGCATACTGTTTTATCATGATGATTAGCATCTTCCGTACTAATGAAAGACTTGGTTAGCGAAAAAAGGAGGAGGAAAATCTGTGATTAAAATGGAACTCGAAAGAATGGAACACACAGAATGGAATGATATCTGACCTTCGTTTCTTCTTTCTTAGGGGTTTTGATAGGCTTTTGCTTAGCTGGTTTAGGCGTTGGGGTCTTAGGTGTTTCCTGGTTCAAGGAAAAGACAAAAAGGGCTCTAGGTTCGAGGAGGATGAACATACAAGATGCATACTAAAGTTGATCTCATGAGGGAAAAAAAGATTATTTCAAGATTTAATGACAGGCGAAGTTGAACCTATGTTTCAGAATTTTATGACCCATGCACACTAAGATACATGAGCACTGTGTTTCTGAATATCAAATAATAAATGATTGTAGTCTAAAAATTCTCATTTTCAATATTATATTCTTGTAAATGAATGATGATTTTTAATTACGATGCGACTATTTTTTTCATTCTTTAATATTTCTTTAATTATTTTTATTTTAATATTTAGCAAATATACTGGAATAACAGTTGCGAAGAAGTTTTGTTCTACTGCATACATTATTCTTCTCTAGTAAATGAGAAAATTTTGAGTTGATATTCTGGGACTTTCTCTTCTGTCTTATGTGGTGGTCACAACACTATGGCATAGAGTTGTGCATAAGATGTGTTGTGTCCACCACATTATTACTGTTGTCAAGCTTGTGCACTACTACTTGCAATTTACACAAGTAAAGAGTCATTTTAAAGCAGTACTATGACTTATTCCAAGTTCAATATGAATGAATTGAGAATAAGTGAGACTTACTGTTTCAGAACTGTCTTTATTTCTTCTCCTTTTCCTTCTTGAGGCTTGAGATGATACATCTGAATCCTGAAAGACATGCAAAATAAATCACAGAAATATATTTTTGTGATAGAGTGGTATTTAATTTAAAACTAATCTAGTGTTGTAGTCGTAAGATTGAATTGTGGAAGAAACTGTCTCAAAGTGATGGGAAAGGTTGATAACAGTGTATCTAAGAATTGTTTATTGATGTGAGGATTTGGAATCAAGAAAATTATAAGAATATTACCAAATTATGTTAAGAGAATCATGCACTGGACACAAAAATGGCCATGTGTTTTGAACTCGCCACCCAAAAAGGGTGGTTTTGTTACGCTTTTCCAAATATTCTTTCAGTTAATGTATGACATCTTGGCTAAATAGAGGGGTATTACATACCTGCCAACATTGTGAATCCTAATATAGGGACAAAGTGGGAATACAAATTTTAAAAATAGGGACATTTCTGTATTTCCTATAGATTAGTGTGCACAGATTTTTCAAAAAATAGGGACAAAGGGTTGTAAATGGTGATAATTGCTCCTTCTTTTCCCCCAAAATAGGGACTGTCCCTACTAAATAGGGACAGTTGGCAAGTATGGTATTACCATGAAATTGGTGTTATTTGAAAGCTGAATGCAAGCTCTATAAGACCTGTGAATTTGAACGTACTCGCACTTGAAATCGCGACTCGGCACGCGATAGAATACGAATAGGCGAGGGTGGTTGAGGGGGGGGGGGAAGAGGTACACACATAGTCTATGGGATTTTGCACCCTCCTCGTCATAACCATGATAACTTTATGGATATTTATTTTTGTCCTGTAAGCTTTTAGGACTTTATAGCTTAGAGTCTCATGCATCTTTTGACACCACAGTTATAAAATTCCAGACATTTGGTAATGCGCAGTTCCGAAAATCGCCGCGCTGCACGCGGTTAAAATGACAATTTCACCATTGACTGTGTATTGTACATAAAGTAACTCAATACAGTTCCTGTTGTATGTGAAGTGACGTTACATAAATGCAGATAACTCAAAGATTACTTGAGATAGGGGCCTGAAACTTTGTGAGCTTCTTCATCATAAGATAGCCCACCTACATGCAAGTTTTTATAAACTTTGGCCCCACCATGGCCGAGATCTTGAGGAGGGGGCAGCCCCCTCCTTGGCCCAGGTTGACCAAAATATTTGGGCCCTTTTACGATTAAGAATTTTTTTATTAAATGAAGAAACCCCCCTACAACTATATATTTTCTGAAAGGAAATTTCAAGAGCAATTCAAATATGGTGAGGAATTACAATCCAATGCTCCAATGCTCCAAATTTTATTGTCCGAAACAAACAATCTGGATCAAAGAGAGAAAAAAAATTGGGGGCTGCAGTAAAAAAAAATTAGGGCCCGAAAAAATTTAATATTTTAATCAAAATATGTTACTACTTTACCCTACATTGTAGTGGATGGCATTTTTGAAATCTACAGGACATTTCCTTTCAGAAAATGTATACTTTTGTAGGGTTAGAGTTAATACTTCAAAAGTTATGACACTTTGATCCTGACAGGTGCATGATTTTTAGATTTAGGTGGTGTAACACAAAAGGGTGCCAGTTCAAAACGCATGGCCAAATGCATGTATGGGACTACATGTACATGTGCTCACATGTTCGGAACCCGAACATATCAGCTTTTTTGGTCATATTATCATTATGAAGGCATTTGAAGAGCAATCCTTTTCAGTGGAACTTTCTACAATAAAATCCTTCCTAAATACGTTGAAAATAATTTGAAAGCTTCCAATTATTTTCTTGACCCATGGTTCACCTTTCCCACTACACTAGATTCTCTTTAAGTTCAACTATATTATTATTTGCTACTGCTGTACTTTGCTACCTGAATTGAGAATGCGTTGACATTTGTAGCTGAACGTTTTTTAGTTTTAAATAGCCGTCTCCTTAAGTATTCTACTTCGGCACAAAACCAATGCTACGTAACTAAGAGAGATACGATCAATCTTACGATCAATTGTAACTCTTAAGTACACCAATAGTAATGTTGTTTCTTTATAGTACAGAGCACATGATATAGGAATTGTACTCAAAAAGAACATTACTAGAGACAAAAATGAATTTAATCCCTTTTGGAATGAAACTCTTCAAACATCAGGAAGCAACTTACCACATCCATTTTCTCACTATCTTCCATCATCTCATCATCATAGTTTTCCTTCATCCCATCCCGGTTTGCGATCCATTCTGACCACTGGCGACGGGTCGTTGGTCCATAGACAGCCGAATCGCTGTCGCTGGACGTCTTTCCGAGATCTAGAGATCTCGAAGCGAGGTAGTCAACGTTACTGCGCCGGGGGCGCTTTGCTCTAACGCAGCTTTTGTAGTATTCATCCTGCAGGAGAGAATCGGCAAAGAACCAAGAAAGAGTTTAGACCGTGATACCATTTATGCTATTGATGGCTTATAAGGAAAAATCAAGGCTCGTTTCTTACCTTTGAATCAACAAATTTAAAACTGCAGACAACTAGTCTTTCTATCCTTTCCAAAATGACTTCTAAAGACAGATAGATATATTCATATTTTTTTTTTAATAATCTCAGGTTGAGTTGCTTAGATGAGGTAAAAAAAAAAAAAAGATTACTTTTTAGAATTAAAAGTGGTCCTCCACTGTTGCATTTTGGAAGAAAATGTAGCTTCTGCCCCCGTCCTCTTTATTATAGCCTTCAACTGAGATTTCAGTTGTATCATGTCATTATGTATTGCGAATGTATTTAATTCAAAGTAGTCGATTTATATCAAACTTTACAAAAAACAATCCGATTCATATACTGGAATTAATTAATGTTGCTCTCCATCATTAAATTCACATTCGAAGATTATTTATGTAATAATGTGAATAAGCCAAGATTCAAAGGGTAACTCAAGTTCAAGTTAACTTTGTACTTTATAGATGATTTTTTTTTGCTAAAACAGAGAACTAAACAGATTGACAGATTGCAAAACAGGACTTTCTTCCTATGCTGATACAGCACAAAACTTGAACTCTGCTAAACAAGCTGATGTGTTTGTATTTAATTGCAGCTACTGATTACGCAAAACAACTTGAAGCAGATGAACATGGGTATAAGAAATATTTTGATATGGAAAATATAATTTGTAAATAAATTTGATTTTAGATGAAAATTTTAATGAGATAAATATATAAAATTATGCCATGCTCTGCAGTGGAAAAACATAAAAGCAATAAAGGGCGTTGTTCTAAGATGAAAAAACGAAATCAAAATGTATAATAGGGATATCATATTCAGTCTTTCTGTCTGAAATCTTAAATACAATAATATAAAAAATAGTAAACTTGATAATAATGATAATTAAAAGCATCAAATTTTCAAATGACTTTGAAAATAAATATAACAGAACTGTTGTTTCCATTGGACTTCCATTTGTTTAGAAATTGTCTACATGGAAAGTTGTTTTGCTTTACATAGTTCCTATAAATTCATTATTTAAACAATTTCTTTTTAATTCTTCTTTCAAAGTTTTCAAGTTTGAATCATGTACTTTAATCATTAAGATTTAGTCTACAAATTACTAGTTTACAGCATGATTTAATATTATTATTTTTGCATCCATTTTTGCATTTCCGCTGCTATTTTTAAGATTAAGATTTATCATGAAATAATTACCCTGAGTTTTGGATCCTTGAGTGTCTGAAAGTATTTTTCCAGCTGTATAACATATAAAAAAAAGATAAAAACATAATAATAAATCCCTCTGATAGGGGGCAAAATGAACCATTCAATAAAATAGAGGCGACATTTAAATTTATAATAAAGAATAAAGGTGTGTTAGACATGTTTTTAAAGAATGTGTTAGCTTAGTGTTTAAATGTATGGATATTATTATTATTAAATGATCACCTGAAAATAAACTACCGATTTACCATTTACAACTCAATTTGTTCCTTTACTTCAGTGTTTGTAATTACTGAATTTTCTCATTCTAAATTCCTAGATAAAATGAGTAAATATTTTAATCATTGAAACTTTACTAAATATTACGTTGAATATGGTATTTAATCTCAACCTTCACTGCGTTTATGTTAGACTTAAAAACCAGGATATTTGTACTGAGTAGACTACTAGAGAAAATATGGTATTTAATCTCAACCTTCACTGCGTTTATGTTGGATTTAAAAACCAAGATATTCGTACTGAGTAGACTACTAGAGAAAAAGCACAGCCAAGATATGATATAGAGTAACTAAAAGCAGAAAATAAGACATGCCACATTGTCAGATTAATATTGATTCAATAAATGTAGTACGATGTCTTTGAAAAAAAATCCTTAACTGTTGATAAAATTTTCTTCAAATTCGTCTCTGAAATGATGATGTCCCGTCAACCTTTTTTCAGTTCAGAGAAATGATAATCAATTAATAAAAATAAAAGGGCAACTTACTAGACAAGAAAGAAAAATCATTCAAACAATTTATTTGGCAGAAACGTAACTTCCCTTAAAATTTTATGTTGAGGAAATCTATCCTTCTAAAAAGCTTAAGAAATGACTTGCAATGTACTTCATTGAATAGTGAAACACCTACCTTTGAAACCTCACTTGTTCTTGTCGTTAGCATAGTGAATACTACACACATTCCCAAGATCTTTTATCTACAGTAATGCATTTAATTACAAAAATATATAGAGCATCTCTGCGCAGATTCTGCCTCAAAATACAGGACACAGTCCCCACAATAACTCTTGAAAATCAATTTTCTTCCTCTAAGAAAGGATGCTGATTATGCAAGTTTATATTTATCACTAGGCTATCAATATTATGCACATGTCAAGTGCAGCTTTTTTGACCATGTGGGGTTGTGCATGAAGCCCAAATTATAGCTGCAGTGGGAATAAGCTCTTCACATGAGAGATGAGCTGTGTTCCGATGGTTTTATTCTCATTATGCATACAATTACCTGTAATGCATAAACAGCTATATTCTTTCGAGTCATTTTCATTAACTGAATTGGACTATTGAATTTAATCACATATTCTGTATTTTTATAGTGCATGAAAAGAACAGACAAAGATAGCCAAAAAAGAGAAAAAACAAAGATTGTACTGTCAGAGCTTTGCACTTTTATTATATATTCGTCTATTATATATCTTGCGTTTTTTTATGAATGAAATTTGAATAAATTGAATTGAATTGAATTGCACAGTAACAATTCTCAATTCATTCCCACATACAAATACTAAATCATGCTCTCAATGTGCATGCTTTTGAAATTATTATACCAACCTTTCTGCTAAATTTCATGGCCTTCAAAGTTGTTTAATTTATGTAGGGTATAAAACGATTTTGGTTAACCATGGGAACACAGCTGAAGGCACTTTGGTCGAGGGTGCTAAGAAGTGAAAGGTTGTGACTTACCAGTTTTCTATCTATTGTGTGTAGAAAGTAAGACACAGGCTTGCCTGTCCATGAGACGGAGCCACGGAGCGGAGATAGCTCTACTACATCCATTATGCTCCCTATATCTGTTTGGAACAACAAATTAACCAATTGTTTGATAATAATCATAGAGAACATTTATATATGTGCTTAATTTAATGTTCACCTGAAGTTTTTATTTTTAAGCATTTTTTTTTTTCTATTAAGAATTACTGTGTCTTTTAATGCAGCAGAATTATAACAAGTGGATTAGTAAATTACGCGATGCGCAATATATGTCCCCGCCGATAATGTAAAATTCCCATTATATCACGATTAGTGCTATCACATAAGGCAAACGGAATCGAAATGGGGTAAAAAATGGCGAAGAAGTAGCATTTTGTAGCCAATTAACATTATAGGTCAAAAATCAGGGTCAAAGGTCAAAGGTCAAAATTCTGTGAAGAAGTTTTGTAGCTATCACCTAGTGCTATCATATAAAGCAAACGGAATCGAAATCGGATGAAAAATGGCGAAGGAGTAGCAAATTGAAGATTTTGATCACATACGGACGCACGGACGGACGGACGGACGGATGGACGGACGGACGGACACACATACGTACGGAGCCCGTTTCATAGTCCCCTGCTCGAACTCGTTCGGCGGGGACAATAAACGATACTTAGTACTTATTAAAGCAAAATCTCTATTTAAATTAAAAACATGAAGAAAAAAAATCTTCTCTCTAAAATCAAACTTCAGTGGTCAGTGAATAACAGTGGGTTGGAAAATCAATTGCTGTGACCTTTAAAACTGGGCAACAAAGACTACTAAGTTGCCCTGCAAGATTTAAGGTAATAATTGGCAGTTGGGATCAAGTCATACCAAAGACATCTTTAAAAATGGTACCTAAAGGAGCCTTCTAGCAAGGTGGGTAAATAAGACAATATCATTCTTATACTACTTATACAATTTGGGTAGGAATCATACCACTGAGATTTCTATCTGTTATACGGAAGTTGAGAGGACAGAATGCTTTTGAGGACACAATCTTAGCACCTTCCTTCATGTTGGCGAACCTCTCCTTCAACTACGAAGATAAACAGTTAAAAAAACATGTTATCTAAATATATAACGTTGTCCCAAATACATATCAAACAAATCAAGAAAGGATACAACAATACGGCAATCAGAACATCAATTTGATTCAGCACATTGTTTTAATAAACTGTTACTAAAAATTATTGTAAATAGTTTGCATTCAAGATGTATTCTATTATCAGACCAGTTCTATTGGCTTCTCTTGTTTTTTTTCAACCTGTTTCTGTTGAAAAGGACTTGTAACTCATCTGTTTCCAATGAAAATAGTTTACTTTAGGTCCCTTTAGGCAGAGTTCACATAGAACTATACTCCTCTGATATACAGTGCACTTTCTGCAGGGCACACAAATAGCTTAAATCAAACCCCCCCCCCCCTCCCTTCCCTGATCAAACAATAGGAATTCATAGAACCGGGTCACATGAAAGCACTATTTGAAAAGGTCATATAGTTGCGAATTAAACAGTACCCTAGGAATCGTGCTTGTCCGATATCTGTCCTTGCATGAATGATGTATCAGGTTCGGAATCGTTGCACGGAACTCCCCCAACACACTTCGTATTTGGAAGTGCGTATTGTGAATACCGGATAACATTCAGCAAATAGCGTATAGCAAATACCATATACTCCTATTCGCCGACAAAGTCATTACGTCACGAACACGGTCAAATGGTCGGAACCATAGTAACGGGTTCACGCTACAATCAAACATCGACTGCTAACACACCCACAATATTGTATATGGAATTTTTCCTTCTTTGAAATCAAAATACTAATAATGATCTCACTAGTTGATTTAGTCTGCTAGAAAGCAATTCACGCCTATTTATATCTATTTACGCAAATTTGAAGAAATCTCGTCTACAAAATCGGTGTTTCGTGTCATCGATTGCTTACTGGCATGTATTCAATTGGTATGCTAATGAAATGCGTGAACATCGGTCAAGGAGAAGCTACTTGACCCATGCAGGAGTGGACGCGCTACTTTGTGGCGAATACGAACACAATCTAAAGGAAAGAATGTTAGCTGCAAAATATAGAAGACTACCTGATGACAACACGAGGGCCAAAGCATAAGTTGTTTACGAACGATGTGCGTGCAGAAGAACAAAAAAGAAAAAAATTTAAAACTGTATTGGGGTTTGGAAATACTTTTTGTAATATTTCGCTTACATTGCAAAATATTAAAAACAACAAAATCTGTTGAAAATAGTGTTCAGCAACACATCTGTTGCTAAACAAGAATTCCTTAGCTGTATGGTAGCCAATATTCTTCCCAATATCCGCATAGTTATGAGACGGTTACAACTGGTCATGTGTGTTTCTGCATGAGTATGTCCAGCAGCCTGCGGTCGTGTGGCATGCCAACTTTAATTTCTAAGGATTTGACATGGGTGTAGCAGGAGTTGACACTTGCTCTGCATACTTGATAATAATTTGCACCTCGATCATCGTTCTAATGGAGGATTTTTTATTATTTATTTTTTTTTTAGGGGGGGGGGTTGAAAAAAAGACTCGGCTTAGGTGTCGACAGGCGCATGACTATTGCAAGGATGGTTGTGACCATGATATTTCATCAGTGAAACGAAGGGTGTAAGATGACATGCATGACTATAGAGATGAAAAAACAAAAGGTCTTACTTACTTTGAATTTGCAATCTTCTCCTTCTATCGCAAGTAGAAGAAATCACCATGCTCAAGGAACTTGCTATGTTCCTTTCCATACCACTTCATCCAACGTTCATACTCAATTTGCATCTCCTGCAAGTTACATAGAAAATATTTTTAAATGCGAGTCTCAATAAAGCAAAAAAAAAAATTAGGCTTTAAAGGGGAAGTTCACCCTGGAATTTTATTGGTCTTAAAAAATGAAGAAAAATAATAGAAAAATATTAGTGAAAGTTTGAAGAAAATTGACCAAAAAATAGCGAAGTTATGATTATTTAAAGTTTTGATTGTGTGACGTCACGTGCGAGCAGCTCTCCCATTGGTTGTGTATGTAAATTCCATAAATTTGTCTTTTTGTCATGGTTCTTGATAAAGGAATTGGTCAATTTGATATAGTCATGTATATGAACATGTGTTTGATGGTATATCAACTGCACAGGTGACATAATTCATTTCTTTTGAAAAAAATGACATTTTATGGAATTTACACTACATAACACATAGGAGATCTGCTCGCATGTGACGTCACAGAATCAAAACTTTGAATATTCATAACTTCATAAGTTTTTGGTCGATTTTCTCCAAACCTTCACCCATATTTTTATTTTATTTTTCTTCATTTTTTAAGACCAATAAAATTCCAGGGTGAACTTCCCCTTTAATAGAAACAATACTCAATGATGGTGTAGTCATATTTATATATCCCTTTTTATCAGCAGATACAAACTGTATGCATTTATTACATTTGGTTCAGCCTAGGCATTCATTCTTTTTTTTTTTTTTTTTAATGACAGCATATTAGCATGATAAAACGATCAACGTGAGAACTAAAGGTGAACATTTAAGCTAGAGCTGGAGTTCTTCGCAGCAAGAAGTAATTGTGAGATAAATTTGTAAGATATGTCCTCACATTGTTCCATTAACATATGCCTACACAAGATTATATTCACGTTTCGATAATGATTTCAGAAATTAGGCTTATTTTGCTCTTTCCTCAGAAAATACGCAATTTTCTGTAAATTTATTTGGTGTGTAGTATTTATTTCCTATGCTTGAGATTCTGGTATGAACAAGAATGTTTTGATTTATTTCATCATGACTACTACTCAAGATTATCTTTAAAGCTAATGTATATAGTTTGGGAGAATGAAAATTTTTAATTGGATTCACAGATAGATAAAATGAAAAATTGAATTCTATAACTATAATAAAGAAAATTATATTACTTGAAATCTTGTTTAGTGTCTTTATAAAACGTCAAAATTCGGGGACCTGACACCAACTCAACGTTCACATAGAAAAGCAATGGGGATTCTCTTGTGCGAGTGATACACACAGATCGTACGCTCTGTTCATGCACTAAGCTCCGGCGAGCAAGCGTCGCAGCAGAGGTCTAAAACGACCATTAGATTATGTTTCTTTCAAACATTTTCACTGAAATTCACTGGAAATCATGAAAGGAATATCACAAGACCTCTCAAGCATATCTTTCAGTGCAATGTGGACAACATGAGACTATATTTGATTGGTTTTATGCCGATTCCTTTTTTTGTTACTAAAACTATACACCAGCTTTAATCATATTGTAAGCAACTAAAAATAATTCTCTATGTAAATCTCTGTTTCGAGCTTTAGAAATTCCTCCATGTATGCCAAACTTCCAAAGCAAAAATTAAGAATCTCTGAAGTGAAAATTAGGAATATCGAGTATTCAGTACGCTAGAATCTGTCAGAAAAACTGGAAGCTAAAATTCAGGCATGATTCCTCCGAATGAGGAATGGTTATTGGATATTTCAAACATGATATGTAATTAATTTATGTTGAAGAAATATAAAGTTTAATTTAGAATAGAATACCCCCTCATGAATTTAATTTAACCCTGTGCCTCAAGATCACTTCCAAATTTTGTGCTTTTTCTATTATGCCAACTACTTTGTTTACAAAACTGACAAGCACACAAATACACAAGTTTGATTGGTTTATTTGTGATTATATCCTTACAGAGTTTACTGGTATGCCCAGCTGACAACAATCACTTGTTAATGCCTCAAGTGGATTTTGTTTGTTATTGTGCAATTCATATTTAAAAAAATAAAATAAAACCAAAAAAACTCCATGAAAGACTCAATTTACCTTTGAATATTGAGCAGGTACATCTGCCTTCTCAATTCCATACGCCAGCTTACATGGGGTCGCTGCTGCTACTTGTAACACCACATTCCCAACACCTGGACAAAAAAAAAATGAAAATAATCAATAGCATTGTGAGAGATAATACACCTTCTGTGCAAACTATGGATCGAGTCAAGGGTCCTGATTAAATGAGCATGTGTACTTGCGCATGTTAGAGTCAAGTTTTTTACATAAAGGGCCTTTGAGGTTCAAAATATCATTTGTGTACAGAGCTCTAGAGCAAACAAAAAGTAACTCCAAATAGCTGTACATATTTTTTCTATAACTTGAAGTCCATAACTTCTATGAAAGCCGAAGGGGAAATGAAATGTGAACCTAAAAGGGCACTTCATTTCTTCCTGCTTCACTTATCTCTCTGACTCTGACTGAAAATGTCATCATAAATATTAACTGCTTTTAAGAGGTGGAGAAGCTACATCTATTAGATCTTGAAAGCTTCAAGTGATGATGCGCTAGGTATATTTGCATATTGTGTATCACTCTCAGAGTGCTAGTACTACAAGAAAAAAAACTGGTTTGAATTACACATGTGCTACTACATTTGTATAAATAAAAACAACCCATTAATACAACATGATCATATGCACAATCAGGGTGCACAACTGTTGTACAGGGTCAAATTAGAAAAAATGACTGAA
Organism: Paracentrotus lividus; assembly: GCA_940671915.1. Lineage (NCBI taxonomy): Eukaryota > Metazoa > Echinodermata > Echinoidea > Camarodonta > Echinidae > Paracentrotus > Paracentrotus lividus. Next base: position 44,979,754 of record CALNVZ010001721.1, on the reverse strand, counting down.
AATGCTTTTTTTGTTTATTGATATTCATAATCTTACCAGTACGTTGAAAAAATGATAATCTGCAAATATTCCAAATTCCATATCTTGAAACCTTCTGCGTATGTTCCCAAAGCAAAGTGGTAAAGAGGGGTGTCCACATAATAGGGGCTATACAAAAGATTAAGTTAGATATCAGTACAGAACAGAATTATCAATTAAACAGTTAAAAACCAGAAATCGACAACAAAAACACCCCATAAAAGAAAAACTACTGTGTCATCACTCATATCAAGACTGGACTACTTTACATGGACAAGAAAAGACGACCAATATTAAATAAATGGAAAAATAAAAAAAAATACGACCTATCACCAAATTCAAAATACAGAATACTGATAGAGTAAGCCTTGAAAAGAGAAAAAATCAAACCAATATAATGAAAAAGGAAAGTAAGATTATAGATAGATGGAAATTACCCCCACAGTGAACAACAAAAACTCAGCGACTAATTTTTAGAAATCTCAAAGAGCCACAGCTAAAAAATGTGCTTTCGCACAGAGGACAAGATACCATGGTAGAGTGGACGCCCCTACTTATGGCAAAAAATATATCTGTCTGACCTGCATACAATGACAACATTAGTGAAAGTCAGAAGGTCACTGGATGACCAGGTTACAGAGCATACATCAATTCCCTAATGGCATGAAACTTTTTTTCCTTGTAGGCAGACTATTTTAAATGGTACTCATTGGAATGCCAGTGAAAAACAAAGCAGACCATATAACACATGGGGTAGTCCAAATTTCAGACCCCAAAATCGCATTTCAAGTGATATTTAACTTGTATTCTGGTACACGCAAAAGGCGTTTATTCGTAAACATAATAATGACACTTAAGAAAATGTAACATATCAAAAATCAAATGGAAAGAGGTATTTGGATTACAAGTGAAAC
>CALNVZ010001721.1:44926146-44955222 GCA_940671915.1 Paracentrotus lividus | reverse complement strand
GTTTCACCTAGTCGTCATAGAGTTACGAAGGACTTTACGAACGACTGGAACATGTTCTTCGGTGCTATACCAATTTAGCTCAAGAACTGATCAAAAGTCGTCGTAAAATCATTTGTAATTTACAAACGACTTTTGGCTGTGCGTTATGAATAGCTAGTCTCGAAATATACCTTTGAGATAACTACAGTGAATAAATTATATTTGTATAAGAGAAATTAAAATCTTTTGATTGGAAAAGTACTTGTTTTCATTCATGGTAACATACATGTAATTGTTGCTGTATGAATGTATTGAGTAATGAATTAGTGTGTTGTCATTCAATTTGGCCTTTGTTATTAGACTACAGTGCTTAGAATGTTGCATTATGGGTTAGGAACCGGGTCAGATTTGAATAGTTGAGGACTGGAGGTGGTGCAATACTAGACTCCTGGTTCGTATGTGAAAGTGTCTATGGAAAGGGAACATAAATTGAATTGCGTTCTCTATACTTATTAAACTCTTCGATTGTATCCCTTTGTATGTTTCTTATTGATGTTAAGACCAATCTCATAATTTTTTATGAATTAGAGAATACATGTAGAGGACAGAGTTAATTGTATTCCAATTCATTGTGTCTACCAGCATTTCATTGACAGAAATTACCTGGTAGTGGTAACCTTGTCTAGATTAAGATTTTGAAGGCTCTTTTTATATCCTACAACAAATCCAAGCCCCGCATTTACAGTCGAAATTTTACTTCGATATTTTTGTTTTTGTTTTGTTTTGTTTTTATTATTTTTAGAAAAGGTATTCCTAGCCAACCACTATGAAGTTTGTTCACTAACATGTAGTACATTTAAATACTAAATATTTGTTTGTTTGTTTTTATAATTTGCAGGTTAACCCTATTCAGATCCTAGATGCTGAGATTCCTAGTTTATACTGTGCCTTAGGTCTTCTCTTCATGGCTCCCATGCCAACACAGGTCAATGTAAGTCATTTTGGTAACAAAGACAGAGGTTCAAAGTTCATTTATTTTCACTCAATCATCAAAAAACACATTTACCATGTGACATGATTTACAAAAACAATAATGTGAAGACTTTACAAACATAAACAAAAAATAAACAAACACTGGACATAAAAATAAAAGAATAATGTGAGTGTGGGGAAGAGCTAAAAGGAGAAATATCCTTATACAAGAGCTTGACTCCAAATAAACACAACATCAAAAGTAAGTTCCCCCCTAAAGGACCCCATCAAATCTTCCAGTGTGACAAATAATTCAAGTTGAAACCAAACAGAGAATATAGCTATTGTTATTAGGAAGCAGATTCTCAAAAATTATTGACATCTGTAACTTAACATCTGAATGAGCACAACATGAACACAAAATGACGCTTTTTCAAAAACTGCAAAATCTGTGCTGGGGATGTCATTCTATTGTTCTTCCAATAGGTAAGCAAGGTTGGTGTTGGCATTTATGCATGCACAGATTTGCAGGTTTTGAAAAACGTCATTTTTTGTTAATGTTGTGCTCATTCAGCTGTTCAGTCACGGATGTCCCTAATTTTCAAGAAACTGCTTCCTAACAACCTGTATCCCATGCATGGTTTCAACTTGAATAATCTGTTTTACTGGAAGATTTGATTGGGTTCTTTAGGAGAAACTTACTTTTGATGTTGTGTTTATATCAAAATAAAAAAAAATTTATTAAGAAATGGGGGAGGGGGGCTATTTTCAAAGGTACATGTACACATGTCATTGAAAAAGGCATTGTATCTACGTTTGCTTCACTCTACCCAGGTGTAAATGGGTACCTGGTATGCTGAAGACCTAATAATATATAGCACTATAATATTTACCCCATAAGCTGGGATTGGGGTAATAATGTGTAAAGTGCCATGAGCATCATGTTTGACAGACCTGAGCACTATATAAGGAGCCATCATTATTTTGTCATCATTATAATGAGAGATTAGAAACGGATGACGCTGTAAAAGTAATACTGATGTATTAGGAATAACATGGAATGAAAACATTTATCTTATATGGAAAGTTAATAATAGCTCAAGTGCATGTAAGTACATTGAGGAAAGTAAGTGAATGAACATTCTTTGAACTTATGAGTGTCATTGTCATCTTTGGCAGCCAACTACTTCCTGCTAGAAAGTGTTGGCCCCATCCCAAATAACATATAGCATCTCAATGAAATTAACCAACAAGAACATTGTTTTTGTTTTGCATCATTCAAAAACAATTTATTTTCTTGCTTATGACTGTATAGAAAGTAGTTTCATGTAAAAAAAAAAAGAAAAAAAAAAAAAGAAGTGTATCATAAATGCATGTCTAAGTACATACTTCCTTGAGAAAGCTTTCCTTCTGCTAATTATGGAGACATCGTCAGAGAAAACAAAATGTTATTGAAAGTACCAGTATTTTTTTTATAATCTCTTCAGAAGAGTCAAGGAAATATTCAAATTAATAAACGATATCAATTTGGGGGGAAATATTTTTTATTTTCTGAATTTTAATTGTTTTTATTGTGTGCTCTGTGAAAAAAAAAATGAGTGAAAAACAATAATGGGAAAGTGTTTTAAGTTTAATTGTTTTACCTATTTACTTGAAGCCTTGGATCAGCGACTTGTGTTTGATTTTGATATTATGCATCACATATCACCTCAATGTAATGAACCAACATTGTTTTTGTTTTGCATCATTCGAAAACAATATATTTCCTTGCTAATGACTGAATACAATGTAGTTTCATGGGAAAAAAAAAATGCTTTGTTTACCTATTCATGATGAAGTGTATTATTAATGGTAATCTAAGTACATACTTCCTTGAGAAAGCTTTTCTCCTGCTAATTATGGAGATCTCGTCAGAGAAACAAAATATTATTGAAGGTATTTTTGTTATAATTTTACTTCCTCAGCTTAATGATACAATCTTTGCTGCGGGCCAAGGAAAACAACTTGATGTTCAGTTTACAAGAAAGTAAGTTCATTTTCAAGTGAAAATGTTTGCTTTCTAATTCTTAGAACTCAAATATTATCATAGAAATACATAAAAATGAATTATTCTTCTTCTCGAGTCCTTATTCTCAATTTTTTGTTTATTTGTGTTTATGATTGTTAGAAGAATTAGAATCTGATTCAGACTCTACCCATAAAATTAACAAATAGAAATATACCTTGGCCTTTCTCACATATGATTGCATGTATTTAGATATATTTTGGATTTGAATAAACTTGAATTGACTACATGTAGTACCAATTTATAAGTATTCATTTTATCTACATTTAAGTGCTTTACATTTACACCATACAGTAATTGATTTACATTGTCCTTGTTTTCCATTGTTTATATTAACAGAGCCATAGCCTCACACCTCCAGACGTGTGGGTGTTCAGTGGTTATAGGCAATAGCAAGGAGGAGGTCAATATGGTAAGCAGATCACATGGTTTACAACTTGATATTATGAACATAGAAACAACAATGTTTAGATGTTATTAGATAACTTGTCTTGGACGAGGGTTCTCTCTTGTTAGGCATTTTTTTTTTTTTGTGGGGGGGGGGGGACCTGTCATTGTACAGTATTATTTATGTGCCCTTTAACATAAAACATATGATCAATATTACAATCAATATCCATCATAACTCTATGGTAGACCGTTTACTATATTTACAGTGGATTGTAAGATGTATTGTGTCTCTTCAATGTTACTGAACACAGGTCAACACCATTCACTTTTCTGACTTGTGTATTGGTTTTCTTGGTTATTTTTTGCTATGCAAAATGCAAAGTTTTATTGTTGCAATTGTACAATATAATGAATTGAAAGTAGGTCATGTGATGCTGATCTAACCAATCACAGCATGTATTTTCCTTACTCTGTTTACTATACATGTAAATTTGTTTACCTTAGAAATGAGTTCAGGGATCGTTTTTTAAAATATGAGTATGAAACCATAGATGAAAGTGACTGACCTATGTGTTTATAATCATGTTGGTAAAATGAGCTCAATCAAATAAACTTCAATTAGAATATAGATCATTTAATGTTACTGCATCCCTATAAGTCCTGTAGGTAAGTCTTTCAAGGCATGGGTTCCCCTGGTCACTTTTCTGAAAGCGTGCAATTGTTTTCTTAGGCATCAGCTAACATCAATCAAATTCCATATGATAGATGCTGAGCACGCTGAGTATGTTCCTAACTCCGGATGAGAGGAAATGTTCAGTGTATCTCAAGGATGAGAAACAGACTGAATACCAGAGAGATTTATTCCTACAAGGATTCATTAAGGTAAGGTAGACATGATATATGGATTGATAGAAAGGACGAGAGGAAGAGAGAGGAAGAGAAGGGATAAGAAAGAGAATGAATACTAGAGAGATTTCTACAGGAAATTATTAAGGTAAGGAAGAGTTGGTCTATGGACTGACAGAAGGAATGAGAGGAAGAAAGAGGAGGAGAGAGATAGGAAAGAGACTGAATATTAGAGAGATTTCTACAGGGATTATTCAGGTAAGGAAGAGGTGGTCTATGGATTGACATAAAGGATGGCAGAAAGAGAAAGGAGGAGAGAGAAAAGAAAAGAGACTGAATATTAGAGAAATTTCTACAGGGATTTAATAAGGTAATGAAGATACGGATTGACAGAAAGGATAAGAGGAAGAGAGAGAAAGAGAAGGGAAAGGGAAAGGAAAGAAAAGGAAGGAGACTGAATATCTCAGAGAGATTTATTCCTACAAGGATTCATTAAGGTAAGGAAGACATGATATATGGATTAATAGAAAGGACGAGAGGAAGAGAAGGGAAAGGAAAGAAAAGAGACTGCATACAGAGACCAGAGAGTAGGATGATGATAGTGATGATGGTGATGATGATGAGGAGGAGGATAAATTTGATTTTGTGTCCATTGATCTCAGCTGAATTATTGGTCAAATATCCTTCACATTTAAAATCTTGTTGATAAATAATTTAATAAGGTTAATCCATATCTGCATAATATTTTAACTTAGCTGATGTGATTAAAATTGTTTTAGCATCCCATTTGACTCTTCAAGTTATTTAAAAAGTTGCGCATAACTTGCAAAGAGCTTGATGAAACACCCTACTGATGATTTACCTCATCAAGATTACAATTTAGTCTCCTTTGTGATTAATCCAGGATAAAATAACTCTCTCAGACTATGGACGTGACATCATGGCAAGCCGTTACCCAACCACCCTTGTGGACATGAGCGCCATAGAAGTCAAGCAGACACTCCCATACAATGAACATGACTACTGGTAGGTCAAGCCTTATTTCTCTGTGCAATGTATATTTAAAAAAAAAAAGTAATCCGTTTTTAAAGGGGTCATATTCCCCGCTCATCTATTTGGACTATTTATATAATTATAAATCATATAATTGAATAATTGAAAACAAACTCCTCACCTTTACAATGATACCTTTCTTAAATCATACATGTAAGGCAAAACAAAGTAAATTGCAAATGAAGGTAACGGGTGCGAAATTCCTTTTATGCATGTTTTTGTCAAAGGGTGAAAGACTTGGTGAAAGCTTTCATCAATTCATTATCGCAAGCAATCCTATTCAATGCTATGGGACAGCAGGGACATCATTCACTCTGTCTTGTATCATTTTCTCAAAACTTGTAAAAGATGGATTCTTTACTTGTCACCCTAATGTGCCTATTATGTTCCTGTTGTTTGATTCCTATTAGGAGACATGAAGCATTGACTTGGGAGTTACAGTCACTCTGGTTGGACAGTCAAGAAACACTACCCGTGTAAGTAGGCCCTTTTAGTTATCAACAGTCAGTGTTTTCATCATTTTTAATGAAATACTGAACTCTAAACTTCCTGTTATAAGCTGTTAAAACGAGAGCGAAATGACCAACCCTCTCATTGAGTGTGTGTTATAAATAAATAGTCTTAAGATATACCTTTTGAAATAACTATCAACAATATAGCGTATAAATTAACCTATAATATAATTTGTATTGGGAAACTAGACTGTTTTGAGGGAGAAAAGTATTTGTTTTGCTATTTGGTAAAATGATTATCGCCATGTGAATTAATTGAGCAGTGAAAAAGTGTGTTATTATTCAATTGGGCCTGTTTTATAAGACTACATTGCTCAGAATGTTGCATTATGGGTTAGGAATCAGGGCAGAATTGAGTAGTTAAGGACTAGAGGTGGCTTCTGGTTAGTATTGGCTTTAAATCTTTCAGATTATATTAAATAAAAGTGAATATGTCAGTATGTTTTAAAGTATCTTTTTTTTTGTATTATATTCTCAAATTTTGTATTTTTAATGAAAGTTTAGAAATCAAAGTCTGAGTTTATTTATATGTGTACAATTATATGTATCACAAAATCGATATAGAGAAAGCTAATCAATTTCTTTTTGCTTTCTGTACACTTTCACATACAATACTAATTGCCCTGTAAAAACTGCAAAGTACCAAATTTTTTTAAACATAAAAATAACATATATATGCATTTATCCCTGCAACAGGCATTTTACTCTTGTATCATTTATTCATATATTCAGGTTGAGGTTTTCCGGACTGGAGTCCGAAACTCTGATCACTAGCTTCTTGAAAGAGGTAAATCAACAGAATACTATCTATATTGAAGTGAAACTAGTGTGCTGGTCATGACATTGAAATGTGGAAGACACTGTCTAAAAGTGATTTGGAGAGGTTGATAACATTTCACCTAAGCATTATTTTGTGCTGTGAGGTTTTGGAATCGCCAAAGTGATAAGAAATTAACCCAATTCAGCTTTGAGAGACACGTGCACTTACACAGAAATGCATGTATCGGGCAACACAAAATGTTCAGAACCCAACATGTCAGCTGTGTGGTATATTTTGGATCATATTATGACTATTAGGGCATTTCAAGAGAACAATTTCTTGTGGGGCTTTTTATTATGATATTCTCCCCAAATATCATGAAAATAACAGGAAAGCTCACAATAATTTTCTTCATCTTTCCTACACGTTCCCACTGCACTAGATTCCCTTTAACTACATGTACGTGTTACTGGAATGAGCAGCAGTTGGGAGTTATACAGCTACATTTTCTTGAAATGGGTGTCAATTGAATACTTTCTATACCTATATCTAAGTACTGCATTTGAATCGGTTTTACTGATACTTGGATGATATCAAAGACAGAGTGGGCTATTACAGTAACAGATTTGATTACTATGCAAGTATTTCAAATAAATATGACCTACCTTGACAAAGAATGTCAAATATCTTGTGCTCTCCAGTATTCCTAATATACCCTCAGTGTGGTATTCATGTGGCTTTCATTGATTAGTTTGCAAAGCAAAGAAAGTATCTTGTATCTATTGCTTTCCTGATATTCCTACTGTACCCCTATATGGTATCCATGAGGCTTTCATTGGTCAGTTTCAAAGCAAAGAAATTATCTTATACCTTTGCTTTCTACATATTCCTACTCTACCCTCAGTGTAGGATCTGTGAGGCTTTCATTTATCATTTTCAAAGCAAAGACAATATCTTGTATGTTTTGCTTTCCAGATATTCCTGCTGTACCCACAGTGTGGGATCCGTGAGGCATACATAGATCAATTTCAGAGAATATTGGACAGAAGAGCTATCGCCTTGATCAAATACGTTGAGGTCGAAACGTGAGTTGCACATTGAATGCCTGTATGGATGATGGATTGCCTATTACTACATAATATTCTTTTAGGAACTAATATACAAGGATGATTATGATACACTAACCTTGTTTGGAAAAAAATGGCTAGAAGAGATAAAAGTAGATAATAATTATACAACTTGGGAAATTGTTATACAAACTGTTTTGGAGCTTAGTTGGAAAGTAGTCTAATTATTATTTTCCAAGCTGTCAGATTATAACTCATTCTGGTGAAAGCTAGATACAGAGAGTTGTGGAAGAATATGATTGCCAAATTCTATCGATGTGGCACTAAAATAGAATAGAATGAAGCATTGTTTTGTCATACGTGTATAAGCAGTCATACATGATTGAATCTTGCAGTTGCTTTCAAATAAATGGCATTTCAAGTAGCTGTATATTATAATTATTTGATAATAATATACTTATCTAAAATTCATTAGTACACTAGTAAACATCATTGTCATGTTGGCATCAAGCAAAGTTATTAAATGCACCTTTAGGGAATCTATTTGATTTCTAAGGTATAGAAAGACACAATAGTAGAGACAGAAATTTATTTGTTTTTAGACTGATGATTCATGTACATGTACCTACCAATATTTAACATGAAAGGGAGACCGTGGGTTCAATCCCCAGTGGAGTCATACCAAAAACTTGAAAAATCGGACCCTCTGCTTTCAAGCCAGACGCTCAGTATTTGGGAATGGAGAGGGGTAATAATAACATAATGTTATGCAGGGCCGGCTGGGAGAAAAGTTCACTAAGAGCTGAAGTTGCTTTCCTGGGTAAATAAGTTAATACTATTATTATTGTTATTATTATTACATAGGATTTAATACTTTCTATCCTTGGCATTTCACTTATTTCATCCAGGAATCGAGGCACTCAACCTAGCAAGGTCACGCTCAGGAAGTTAAAACATGACCTTGACCTCAACCCAGAAGGCAACTTTCGCATCGTTCTCTCCCGAGCGGAGAAGCTCCGGCCGGGAATGAGCGCCCTCGTGTGTGGGCATCCAGGTGCAATCACCAAGGACGGGGACTCTCTTCAGATTGATTGAGAATGATGTCTTCTTGTAGGATCCACCTTTGTCAGTCCATACTGAACCTTAGAGACTCATTCCAAGACAACTGCAGATGGTATCTCACTTCGCGCAGACGTCTCTGTGACGAAAAAAACAAATCATTGAATTAATTAAGCATGTTCTCTTTTCTTGCGCGACTCACGAGACTTCACAAAGATTCAAGAAGTGCTCTGAGATGTCTCTGAGACTCTCAGTGACTAATTTTAAAACCATCTTAAACCCGTCCCAAACTAGTCTCAAATCAGTCTCATAGCAAGTGAGATACCTTTTTTTGAGGCACATTGTTAAACAAGATGAATGTGTTGAACTACACTATCAGAGACAGTAGTTATAAGCACAATACATTAATCAAGCAGAAGAGAGGAACATCCTGTGAGGTGCTCACTCTGAATCTGCCATGTCATAGTCAAAGAGGAAAAGATTGCCTAATGAAGAATTAGGATTGCCTAACGTCTAGATACATGTACTTTAAAGACGGGAAATCTTCAGCTTTCATGGGGAGTGGATCAAAATTTGCTGATCCCAGACTTGGTGAAAAGCACTGAAATTAACCTCCTTGAAGCTAACTTTCTGGACCACAGCAAAACAATCTGTCCAACCCCCGAAGACATTCGGCATGATCGGCCAGGGAAACTGAAATTTAATGACTTTACCAGATGGAGGGATGGGTGGAATAAACAAGGCATTAATAAGGTCTGGCAGTGGTCAGGTGATGGATGACACCTGTTACTGGGTTAACATCCATGGTGTCATATTACCCATGGAAGCTGAAGATTCCCCGTCTTTAAATGACTTGTGTGTAATACTGTGCAAGTGTGACAATATCTGTACATAATTACATTTCCTATGACTATACTTTTTTGTGAAGATTATTGAATGTATAAAAATATTGATATATGTGTCATTCAAATTCAATCGTTGTACATGTATGTTTATTGTAAAGTTGTTTATGCCTGTAATTGATATGATCTTTCTATTCATCAAATATATGTGCTTCTCTATTGTCTTTATAAGTGTGAATTTATAGGATAAACTTGTGGATTATATATTCTTGAGTATTAGCTACAGTACTGTCACGTCTCTACAAGTATATGGAATGTTATGTTATTTCTGTGTGTGTTTAATGAAAATGTATTTTACGTTGGTGCTAAATTACTTTAAATGATGATCCTGTTGTAATAGACAGACCCCCCTCCCAAACACACCTACAAAGAAAACAGATAAGAAGAAAAATTATATAAAAATTAAGTAGAAATATATTGAGAGGAAACCAAGCCTTAAAAAAACAATACAGACAAAAATTTTGTTTATCAATATCATTTATAAAGTTGAAAGATGATTTTAAAAAATCTATATAATAAATGTATCTATAGGTCTTTAGCTTCTCATGATACTTTGGGGGTGAAAAGGTTCACTTTATTAAGCACAATTGTCTATTATTTTTTCTTTCTTCTTTATTGATGAAAATAACAGACAATTGACTTCAGTTTATTTCTCATTTGAGATTTTTGGTCTTGGAAATGGGGAGTTCTCTCTATCTCTGAAAGTATGTCAGAAAAGACATGGTTTAAAAAAAAATCCCTTGTCTTTGTCCAAAGCAAACATTTAATAAAAATATTTTCTAGCCTTGGGGGTGTTTCACAAAGAGTTAAGTAGACTTAAAGTCGCACTTAACTTGTACACATATCTTGTTTTATAACGCGCATTTAATTGATAGATTTCACAATGGCGCGCATCCCCTGAGCATGGTCAATCCAATGAGGTGATGCGTAATATAACGCAGGAAACTAACAAATTAAGTGCATTTTTAAGTCTACTTAACTCTTTGTGAAACACCCCTGGTAGTGAAATTGGTATCGGGATGAAATATGTTGAATATGCCATAAGCCTATTAAAATATTGGAGGCCAAAAGGACAAAGAGTGTCTTTGTATTGAAGTATATATATTTGATTGATGTTTTATGTATGATTTCTGAAGAATTGTATCTATAGAGGAACATATGAGTGAAGCAAAAAATGTGCCACGTAACTGATAGATATTGTATTGCTCGTTCTTTATAAGATATTCCACTGTTAGAGAAAAAAACCTCATAGCAGCTTAGCAATGTTATCATCTTGTTATTTCTTATCGAAATTCAAATAAAACAAATCTTAATGTGAAGCCACTGGCAACATAGGTTTATACATGACTATACTCAATTTAAACCGGGTGGATTCTCTGTTATAACAAACTTGTGTAAACGTATTTAAATAACAGGCGTCGACTGTATGGTAATGTGCCTCTTGGTGTAAACCACTTTGACTAATGCTCATTTGGTCCAAACTCACATGGTCTAAATCCATTTCGTCTACAATCAGTTCGTAATTGCCACTTTTCCTTTTTACCATTTTGTCTAATTCCCAATTTGTCTTAATGTCAATTTCATTTAATGTCCACTGGGTCTAACAGCGCTTAGTCAATAACCTGTAACAAACTGGTAATAGATCAAATATTCATGTAGGAATTAGACAAAAGTGCTAAAAGATAATTTGGTTTTTAGACGAATTACCAATGAGACCAAATTGTTAGGGGACGAAATGGGTTTGGACTATGTGGTATTTGACAATAGAGAGAATTGCATCAACTGCAGTAGAACCAAATGGATAGAAACAGACTGTATGGGCATAATGTGTTTCATCTTAAAATCTTCTTATGAATGTTGCATCATTGTTGACCCCTTGTCATGATATGTTTACACGTTTTATGGCGTGATATGAATATTTAAAACCATTATATGAACCATATTATTTTCATATGTATAAACATTTATTTCCAGAAATTATACTTTCAATCAAAAGTTGTTTTACTTTCCATTTGTAAAGCAAAGCATTCTATTTTGTTTATGATTGGTTTTCCTTTTTTTTTTTTCTTTTCAAACTTTTACATTTGCCAGTAAATATTTTAAATGTCGCGATACAAAGTTTGTTCTGTATTTGTTAGTTGGATTAAAGATGCCAGTAATTTTCTTCAGTATAATACTATTACTGATATGTTTTGAAAAGGCTATTGTGATTGTACATGTGCATTGTACAATAAGACGTTACAACTCATGTATATCTTTAAACAGATGCAATAAAGTATAACCTGAGTGAACATATGTGTCGGCCATGTGGTTGTCTTTTAGTGTACATCAAGTAAATGGATTCCTTATGGGCGCCTATAAATGCATGGCCTATGGCAGCCCCGGGGGGGGGGGGGGGGGGGGGGTCACTCAAAGAAAAAAGTGCTACCCATGCGTGTCCCCGAACCTGAAAATGGACCCTAAACGTCTCATTGCATGAAGTTAAATTTGCACCCCTTTTCGACGTCAGACTGGAAAAATATACCCTGAATGGCGTAAACACCGTTAAATTTTGACCCCGAAACAGCAATTTCTGCTGAAAACACCCCCTAAATGGCGTAAACACCGTGAAGTTTTGACCCCAAAACAGCAATTTCCGCTGAAAACACCAGTATTTTAAAGAAAATGGCGATTGAAATTAAAAAACACCCCTAATATAAGGAAAGCGTCGACGCCTTCGAAAGGCTGAAAACAGACCCTTTTCGACGCTTTTTGGGGACACGCTTGCGTAGCACATCATGTGGTGAGTGACCCCCCCCCCCGGGATGGCAGCCAGGCTAGTATGGAATTAAATCCTGTGAACGAGGTAATAATATTCTGTAAAGCGCTTTGAGCAGTTTAACTGGAAATTAAGCGCTATATAAATAACCAGATATAATAACCTCTTAACGATGAAATTGTTAAGACAGGTTATCACAGGCCAGACCCAGCTAACCCCTAGCTGGAATCAGGTGCTGCAAGCAACGCACGACGTGGCTCGGTACTCGATGTTGCTGAGGCTATATAAGCGGGAAACCGAATCGGATAGACCCCGAATCTCTTCGGCCTGGGCGGCCAGCTTATAGCCTCCAAATCCTGATGTTGTGCAGTATTATTCTTCTTGAGACATCTTAAAGGGATGTAGTAACAGTGAATGATATTCAAATCACATTTTATTCGATTTAGCTTTTTTGCCAACATAATTATAAACACTTAGGTCAGTCTGGTATCTCTTCAAAATTGCATGCTAATTGCTTGCTTTACCTTCGAGATATCAATGATTTCATACTCAAATTTTATAAACCAACACCGGATGGTTTATAAAACCATGTGCTTTTTCCACATGGCACAACATAAACCCATTTCCTGTTGTATAGCCCCCGTTCCTAGCGGCCTAGTGACCTGGCAGCAGAGGGTACTGGTGTTCGACTGTATGCTTGGCATTGTTTGTTACACAGTTTTAAGGTAGTAAATGACTTCCATTTGATCTGAAACTTTCAGTAGTTTGTTTTTACTGTAGGAACAATATAATTTTATTAATCTTGATCTAATTGCTCTTCTTTTTGAAAGTTACTCAATCCCTTTAAACGTGCACTGCCGTCACACGAAGGAAAGATGAATACCTATTCAGAGCCCCGCTCTTTTATAGCTGTGTGGTGACCTACCTCATTTGAATTTTAATTGCTTTGAAATTATGAGATGTTATGTAATAGAATCATATTCGTCAGAGCGTTTCGTGCTTTTGATAAGAAAAGAAAAGAGGTTGGTACATCAGATATATTTTAGATCATTTTCGGCAAAGAGCTTTTAGCCTTCTGATCCTGAAAGCGCCATGTCTTCTAAACTTTCGCTGGAGGAAGTTAATAAGCTTTGCTACAATGATTTTATTGCGAATTTCGGAAACGTAGTGGAGAAGACTCCCATGATTGCTGGAGCGGTATGGTCCTTCAAGCCTTTCAGGTCCCTGAGTCACCTACAACAAAGTTTTTGCGATGAGATAGCTCATCTACCACAAACGAGTAAGCAATTCAAATAATCATTATTTGATATTGATACTGATATTGTCCATATTGATTTTTTTTTGTAATACAACTATAATTAGCCCAACATATAGGGTAGGCGTATATGACAAAACGAATATTATCAGTAATAATAATAAGGCAAATAAATAATACACAATATGGTAGATTATTATTATTTATCATGAGTGTGATTATAATTTTATATATTTTTTTCTTTTTGCGTGTGAATGAATTAGAAATTTGCACGAAAGAGAATATATAGGGGAGACCGGGGATGGACGTTACAAATTCACATTTTGGGCCAGATAATTCTAATGAAAGTACTCACACACTCCATTTTGGGGCTGTAGTTAGCCTGTTATGTTGGCTAAAACCCGAGGCACATAAAACTTGAAAACATGTAAACACTAATAAACTACAGCTTAGTTAATGAAGACATTTTTTGTAACAACCTACCCCGTATAAGTTGTTACACCATACGGGGTAAATTGTTACTATATAATACGGGGTAATTTGTTACAATGTGTAAATCTCTTATACCATACTTTTGTTTCAACCAATACCCTGTCTGTTTGACCTTTCTTTTAGAGAGAGAATTGGGCAGTAGTCAATAGGTATACTTCGCAAGAAAAGAAGAAAAAAGAAATAATAATAATGGTTCCTTTTTGTTCGGCCGGTATTTCCTATAAAGAATTCCCGTGTAAAAAAATATCAGAAATTCGAATTTTGCACCCCACTGATGAGGATTTCAGGTATCTGAATGTTCGTTTGTCCGAAAATGAAATATGGTTCGTTATTTCGAAATCTCGTTTGTCATAAGGTACATTGGTGAAATCAAATAAGTTTCGTATCAGGTTGAAAAAATTCAATGCGGTTTGTAAAATTTCTGAACCCCATTTCATTTCCGGACAACAATCGGACTTCAGGGGGGCATTTCATCAAAGGACTTGTCGGACGTTTTATCCGACAAACTGTTATAAGCTACTGAAATGCTTGCATCTGATTGGCTGAGAGCAAAATTGTCGGATAAAATATCCGACAAGTCCTTTGATGAAATGCCCCCCAGGACTTTAGACAATCGAGCCTTCGGAATATGTGGTAAATGCACATTTTTTATAAAAAAATTAATGTTTTATAACAGTTTGTAAAGATACATGCCGGCGCGCATCCAAGAAAATCGAATTGAATGCATTTCGGGGGCCCAATTGTCTGGGGACATAAGCGGCTCTATTATGTTTACGCATGGGCCCGGTAAGTTCATTGCGTGACTCCGGTCTGCGTCCGCTACTGACATGTACGAGTTTTTATTAGGAGCTAATTAAGCTGCCAGCCTGCATTAATTTTGAGGATAGTTGATGAGGGAAGTGGTAGAAAGGGAATAGCTTCAAAGGTGACCTAATTTTGTGTCATATTCTTTTCAATTAAAAGGTCTATTCATAAATTTTCTCCGTAGGTAAACGAGGACTCCTTCGATGCCTCCCCGAGCTAGGCGGGAAGATGGTCCTGAAGGGCCAAGTTTCCTCGGAATCTATCGAAGAGCAGTCGTCTGCAGGTCTCCTTGCTATGACAGATGACCAGATGAAGACTATCCGTAGCCTGGGGTCGGCTTACCGTCAAAAGTTCAACATCCATTTCGTCGTTTGTGCTCGCGAGAACAAGATCAACACCATCCTAGCGGGTCTCGAGTCACGCATGGGAAATACCGTGGAGGAGGAACTTGAGATCGCTACTGCTGAGCTGATGAAAATATGCGCCTATCGAATCTTGAACATTGTACAATCTATACGCCCTTCTTCAAAATTATAGCATCACTTTATTATCCGTCCATTTTGACAACTTTGGACCTGTTTACACACATAGGACCCACAGTACATTTGAAATTTTATGCGTACTTTTTTAAACAAAAGGTTCCTATTGACAACCTGGAAACTTGCTGAAGACTTGTCGAACATAGGAACAACTAATGTATGCAAACTGGATTCCAAGGGGGTGTTTCACCCCCTTGGAACTCCCTTGTTCGGGAGTTAGGAAGGACTATATATACAAACGACTGATGATCAGTTCTTGTGCTAAATGATTGATAATTGATTAGCATAGCACCCAAGTAACTTTATGAACAGCTTTATGAACCACCACACAGGTATCTCGTTACTAGGTCCCATGGAGGAAAGAAACATCGAAAATAAATTGTAATAACTTATAATTAGGGTTGGGCGAATCTCAACTTTTTTTTTCCAAACAAGTTGTTTCTATAGTTAAATTCGATGTAGAAACTGAAAATGACAATATTTTTTGCATACGATGACGCCTTACGTCGCTAAAGTGCAAAAAAACCAAAATGGCCGCCAAAATGGCGTATTATGCCCAATTATCATACTTTTTATAGGTAAAAACCAATTTTATTACGTTTTTATATGGCTTTTGGGTGTCAGGGAACCCAACATGATTAATCCAACATGATTAATCCTACCTAAGTTGACTGTTAGTGTAGTTTGGTAGTTAGTTTCAGTCAATATCGAGCAAAAATCACCTCATATCAAAATCACTAAATAACACCTATAACACATACTAGGTACATTAGGTCATGATAAAATTGTCAGATTTGAGCTTTTAGACCATCAAAATTCAAAAAGAACCAAAATAAAACCGGTTTATACCTATTAAGTGTGTGATGAATGGGCAAAATACACTATTTTGGTTTTTTGCACTTTAGCGACGTCAGACATCATCGTACACAAAAATAATTGTCATTTTTGGATTCTACATCAAATTTGACTATAAAAGCAACTTGTTTGAAATAACTTCTCAGAAAAAAGTAATTATTTGCCCAACCCTATTATAATACATAATACTGGTGCAATGTCATTTCTAATTTGGTACTAGTATTCTGTGCTACAAAAAGATGCTCTTAGATTCTTTAGAGATAAATAAAGTTTTCTTATTTCTTTTTTTTTCTTTTTAATTTCAAAAGCATATAAAGAAATTAATTTCAAAACATGATCTAATCTTAAACTAAATTTAAATACTGCCTTTTTATCTGTTCTCTAAGCTCAAATTCTTAACGAAACTTGCCCCTCTCATTGATCCAATTATATGTTGTATTAAATCTTTTATATCATAAATTCCACTGATCATTTTTTTTAATTCAATCATTATTAAGATTAAGCAACTATTCCAATATATTTTTGTTAAAATGACATCTTTGTATTTTGTTTAGTTATTTTACATGATTATCAATTTCAAATTTTCTATTATATGCATTATAATATTGTTTTTGATCATGTGTTGATAAATGTTGTTATTCATGTTTTTTTAAATATGTTAACAGGACCTTGTTGAAAAACAGTGTATTCTGAACTTGTAATCCTGTATAAAGATGTTTTAATAAATAAAAAAAATAAATAAATAAAAATAAATAAAAACTGTGCAACAACATACACAGTTGTAGTTGTGGGGGTAAGGTCAAAACAACAAAAGCTATCAAAAATGCAACTTCATCCTGATTGGAGATATAACTTTTTAACGCAAATGTTTTGCGCTAAATGACTTGACAAGGACGTTGTTACACTTATCGCCTAAATTCCATGGAAAACGAGATTGATTCATCAAGTAATCCATGAGTGAGCACACACCAAAGAGTAAATGGTCACTCACAGACCTAAAAAGATCTCCCTAATACTTTTGAAAAGTGATTATTTTGTCTTTAACGTGTGCTCAATCATGCTTGACTCTAGAGATCTCTCTCATTTTCACACAAAATGTATTATTACATGCACAAGCAAGTATTGTTCCATGATATTATTTGGGGTATTTTTTGGTGGTCATCTTTTAGTTTATCTCACTCTCTCTCTCTCTCTCTCTCTCTCTCTCTCTCTCTCTCTCTGTATTATTATTTCCTGGGCTTATCATAAAATATCCGTCTAAACATTAAATCCCACGATTCATTATATCAATAAAGGGACAGCAGTGTGACTTCTATGTTTCATGTTTGTTTCATTATTAAGTTTGAAATATCTCTGACAAGCGAAATATATATTTAATGAAAAGTTATACTGAGTGAGTCAAAAAAAAAATTTACACCTAGATAAATATCAATAAAAAGAAAACCAACAAATAAACCCTAAATTGCAAATTTCGAATTGTGCCAGGGTGGGGATGAAATTGAAACAACAAAAGCTGACAAAAAAAGCAACTCCATCATGAATAAAATAGCATAACTGAAAATTAGATTGACTCGCCAATCAAATTGACACTGACAGACCTAAATGGCCTCCTAAAACTTTAGAAAAGAGATTATTTTGTCTTTGACGTGTGCTCACTCATGCCTGACTCTACAGATTTATCTCATTTTCATACAAAATGTAGTCAATAAGTGTAACAACACTCCTGCCCAGTTATTAAGCGGAAGACATTTTCGTTAAAAAGTTATACTATTTTATTCATGATGGAGTATTTTTTTTTTGTCAGCTTTTGTTGTTTCAATATCATCCCCATCCTGGCACAAATCCGAAATGTGCATGTTCGCAAACAATGCGCCGTGTTCATCCAAGCGTAAAGACAAACCACACAAAAATGGTACCAAAAGATGCAGGAGGAGTTACTCTTTCAGAATATGTAAAATAATTTAGGGTTTATAAATTGGTTTTCTTTTTATTGACATTTGTCTAGGTGTAAAGTTTTTTTTTACTCACTCGGTATAACAGGCTTTTGGTACAAATACAGTCTACTCCTTTTTATAATGAGCATGGGTATAACAAGATTTAGTTATAACGAGGTAATTCACCTGGCCCCGTAACACAAAGATTTGCAATCAATCGCAAAGTGGCAATAGCCAATCAAGATCGTTGTTACACACACTTTTGGTTCAAAAGACTGACCAGCAGGCAATCAGAGTAGTTCTTCCAAATTTGCAATCAATTGTTAACTTTTGTGTTACGGGGCCCTGGTCACAATTTCAAATACTAGTATATGGACAGGTTACAGCCCAATAGACAGATGGCCGATAGGCCGCAAGGCAAATACTGGGTCAAGATGATTTATTCATGAAAGACATGATGTCCAACCATAATGCAATTCGAGTTCCGGTTTTCATATTCAGAAGAGATGAAATAATGATAAAGCAAAGAAATACATAAGAATTAAGACAAGAGAAGATGAACAACTGACAAAAAACAAAGAAATACAAAGGAATTGAGAGACGAGAAAACGAAAGAAGGAAAAACAAAGAAATACATAAGAATTGAGAGAAGAGAAGATGAAAGAATGACAAAAACAAAGAAATACATAAGAATTAAGAGAAGAGAAGATGAAAGAATGACAAAAACAAAGAAATACATAAGAATTGACAGAAGAGAAAATGAATGAAGGATAAAACAAAGAAATACATAAGAAATGATAGACGAGAAAACGGAAGAAGGAAACAACAAAGAAATACATAAGAAATGATAGACGAGAAAACGAAAGAAGGAAAAACAAAGAAATACATAAGAATTGAAAATAATGGAGAAAATGCAAAGCTATTGTGCCCGGTTGTGCGATCCTTTTGTCTGATGCGGATCGCACAATAGCTTTGTACGAACTTGCAACGCATACAAAACTCAGTCTTCATAGCAGAATATGGGCCTTGTAGTTTAGATAAGTCCAACTCAATTAAATATCCCGTCAGAATAAGAGCTACCAATGCTTTCCTATGCAGAAGGCCTGCTTCTCCTGCCATTTACTCTGTTGCTCTACTGGCGACTTACTGATTGTTTTGTCATACTTTATCAGAAATTCCCCTATCATTTAGTAATATTATACAGAGGTCTCAACTATTTGAGATTTCACAACTAAGCAACTCTCCTAGTCACTCACTCTGTGTACTAAAACCTGAATCATGTACATATGAAAACGTGAACAATCAAAAAGGACAGTGTTATTTTATACCAAACACGCACAGTTCCACTACAGTGCACTAACGACCAGAAAGAATCTTACGGGAAATGTGTGTACTGGGTATAGACTCTCTCTACGTCTGACCGTCGATATCGCGATAACAATGCCCTGAATAAAGACCGTGTAAAAGGAGAGTGCAAGCTGTGCAGTCAGGATCGAAGTATTTTATCATGATATTTTTTTTTATGATATCAAAAACGCGGGGGAAAATATTGACCAATCACAAAGAAGTTAAAATCATTGGAAAGAGAAATTAATATATTTACTTCACTCAGCGTAACTAGGAAATCGATGCGCTGCTGAATTTTACAGAAAGCTTTTAGTGACTGCTGTTTGACCAAAATATCATTTTCACACAGAAAAACGACCCAAAAATGACTAAAATGGGAGATTTTAAAGCTCAAAACGCGAGGGTTAGGGGTAAAAAAATATTCTTCCCAAGGTTTTATCTTGTTTTATATACATTAACCCTCATAAAACCTGTGTAACTAAGTAAATGATCTTCTCGATTTTTTTTTATTCCAGTATATTCAACAAAACTCCCGTTTTTCGGGCATTCCTTCCATTGACAATCGGTGCGTGAAAATGGTTTTCCTAGAAAGAAGCCCCAACGTTTTCATATGATGTAGGTACTGCTGAAGTCATCACAAGTGTATCAATCACATATCAGTCGCAACTGACATTCAATGTCATCATCCGAAAGATGTGACTGAGATTCAAACCTTGGTCCACTCAGACTCAGTTTCAAATAGTTTGCATTCATAGGTTACATCCATAGTGCTTCCAAAGGCTCTTGATACTGTCATGATGCGGATGCTTGATCCATGGGGGAAGGTGACTGTATTTACAGGGGACTTCAGTTTCTTGATGAACTTCTTCAAACACCCATAGGCAACTTGCTAGATGCACTGGCATGCCTGTTTGTCCTCCTGAAAAGCCTCCCAAGAAGCTCATGATACTGTCATGACGCAGGAGCTTGATCCATGGGGGAAGGTGACTGTACAGGCGACTTCAGTTTCTTGATGGACTTCTTCAGACACTCGTAGACTACTGGGTAGATGCGCTGGCATGCCTGTATGCACTCCTGTAAAGCCTGTACATAAAAGTGACAAGAAAGAAATGGGTACTTTTGATTACAAGAAATGTTTTTATGTTATGTGGATATGTCTACAGGTTCTTTCATTATCACAATCTCTTTTTTAAATGTAACATGTTATAGTTATATCTGTTAATACTATTTACTTACATCGTATTGATATAAGAGAACAAATTTAGTCTTTTCACTTCATCCAAAAAGATGAATAATGGGTAATTAATTCTTAAGTACATACATGTACCATAAAGACAACTTTAAATTTCAATATTTATATCAGAAAGCCAAGTAAACCACGTTAAGTCCCCCCAAAAAGCATGATTCCAAATGGAGATGGTTCATCAAAGCAACGTCACCTTGGTTGACAAGTTTGTATAGCAATCCAAGATTATATGCAGAATTGCGCATCTCAATGGTACAGTATTTTCCTCACCATTATGGACTGACTACGCAAACAATAAATTAAGGCCGTGTGTCATGAATTGAGTGCAAAATGCGTTACATGTCAAAACATTTGTAGAAACGTACATTGTCACAAACAAACATCTCTAGTTTCTTAATGGTAAGTCAAACATGTATAAAAGTATACATATATTGAAAGCTTAGATTGTAGGAAAGATGAATAACATATTGTTTTGCCTTTACAGGGTGTGTCATTAAAGCTATACAAGGTGTTACAAGAAAAAGTTGTTTTAAAATGTTCACAATTTCAATGGCGAGTAATTTCTTATTGCTTGCATTAAATGAAATAAATCAACTTAGACTGTGTTAATAAAACCCCATGCTTCTAAAAATATAACCTTGTAATACAAAATTATTCTTTCCAACCGCGCTACAGAGTGTATAAAAAAGAAGAAAAAATAGTTTTAAAATGGTAGAAATCCTGTCTTCTAAATTTGAATTACAACTTAAAAGAGGTTTAACGTAAAGGAGTTTACGCCGTTGGGATATTAAATAGACAAATAATTTTATTCGTTTGTCTCCAACGGTAACCATGTTTGGTATAAGCACACGCAACTTGCATGTGTGATAAATTGAACCAGACAGCTATGTGAAAAAAAAATCATAGCTGTGCCCGGCGGGATTCGAACCCACGACCTGTGGATTGCTAGACCACTGTTCATTACCGTAGACGCACCGGAGTGCCCTTGGCGATGAAAGGTTCAAATATTCCCATATACATGAATAATCAAACGTAAAGGAGTTTACGCCGTTGAGGAATATTAAATAGACAATAAATTTTATCGTTTGTTCCAACGGAAACCATGTTGGTATGAAGCAACACGCAACTGCTGTGTGATAATGAGTTTGAAACCAGACAGCTATGAAAAAAATCATAGGCTGCCCGGCGGGATTCGAACCCACGACCTGTGGATGCTAGGGACCACTGTCATTACCGCTGACACCAGGAGTGGCCCTTGGCGATTGAAGGTTCAACTTCCATATACAATGGAATATTCAAACGTAAGGAGTTTACGCGCGTTGGGATATATTAAATAGACAAATAATTTTATTCGGTTTTCCAAAACCGTTGTAAACCCCATTGCTTGTGTGAAAATTTGAACCAGACAGCTATGACAGGCAGTTGCGTATGCTTAACTTATTTAATATTCCCAACGGCGTAAACTCCTTCACGTTTGATATTCATGTATATGGGATAGTTTGAACCTTCATCGCCAAGGGCAACTCCGGTGGTCTAGCGGTAATGACAGTGGTTTAGCAATCCCACAGGTCGTGGTGTTTCGAAATCCCGCCCGGGCAGGCCTATGATTATTTTATAGCTTCTGGTTCAAATTTATCACACAGCAGTGCGTGTGCTTAATACCAACATGGTTTACCGTTTGGAGACAAACGAATAAAATTTTTGTCTATTTAATATCCCAACGGCGTAAACTCCTTTTACGTTTGATATTCGATGTATAGGGATTAGTTTTGAACTTCATCGCCAAGGGCACTCCGGTGGTCTAGCGGTAGTGCAGTGGTCTAAGCAATCCCAGGTCGTGGGTTCGAATCCGCCGGGCAGCCCACCTATGATTTTTCATAGCTTGTCTGGTTTTCAAATTTACATCAGCAGTCAGTCTGACGTGTGCTTATACCAACATGTTACCGTTGGAGACAAACGAATAAAATTTATTTGTCTATTTAATATCCACGGCGTAAACTTCCTTTACGTTTTGATATTCATGTATATGGTTAATAGTTTAACCTTCATCGCCAGGCACTCCGGTGGTCTAGCGGTAATGACAAGTGGTCTAGCAATCCACAGGTCGTGGGTTCGAATCCCGCCCGGGCAGCCTATGATTTTTTTTCATAGCTGTCTGGTTTCAAATCTATCACACAGCAGTTGCGTGTGCTTATACCAACATGGTCACCGTTGGAGACAAACGAATAAAATTATTTGTCTATTAAAAGAGGTTTATTGCGAGAAATATGTTTCCACTCAATTGTGCATCTACATACATGCAAAGAAATTGGGTGAAAAACACAATTATTGCGGGAAAATGGCAAATTGCAAGTTTTGATGCCTGCAGTGCATTGCCTATGAGCCATGCGTGCATAAAGTTGGTTTTAATTGATTAATTAATTGATTAAGTGACTCTCGAAAATTCTGCTTCACATTTATCTTAAACCAGATAAATTCCAAAAAGATTGATATATCACTCAACCTATAAGACCGATTGGATACAAATATATAACGCAACAAAGAATAAGAGGGTAATAGAAATTGGAATTCCCTATGCTTTAACACGTGCCTCCACCGTAGGATCCTCCACCGTAGGATCCTCCCCTCCCTACCTTACCCCACTAAAATTTTCTTTGTATTAAAACTATGAGCAGGACAAAATTGAAACTTCACAGACATGTAGCCTGATAAATTATCTACAATTTTAGACATTGTACAGCTCATGACCGTACTTAGTTTTTATGCTATGCGAAAAAATATATATAAATTTCCTCCAAAATGTAACGCCTCCACCCTTTTACTATACCCCAATATTGTGACACATGACCTTAAGGGGAGGAGGAATTTCATTGACATAAACATGTACGTCCTCATTTAGGAATTGGCCTTTACTATTTGTCAGAATCCAAAGATGTGTTGTTGTTGCTGTTGTTGTTAATAAGAACAATTGCAGACCATCAATCATGATGTACACGAATTGAATTGTGGCCACTTAATGTTCTTCGACAAGACCCTTATTTACACATACAACCCAAATGAGATAAATAGGTACCTGGTAGGAAACAATTCCTTGAAATGCTAGCTATGCTAAAGCTGGGTTAATAATGGTATAAATGACCACCACCATTGTCATCATTATCATCACCATCATCATCATCATCATTATCATCATCATCATCATCATCATATCCTGAAACTTCCCGTAAGGCTTCCAAAATCTCTTCCCTGTCGGCAGCCGAAACTTCAGCTCTTTAGGCCGCTAGGAGTTTGATCAAAATGTCATTAACCACCGTCTTTTCTTTCTTTTTTTTTTTGCCAGAAGGATTCTCTGGGCTTTGAAAAGGTGGTAATTGGCAAAATTGACAAGTATGACTATGCAAGGCATTTCATTATCTGTTATGAAAATGCTTAGGTCAATCAGTTTGGACAGAACATGTACATGTATGCACATTCATGCAATTTACGCAGTGAGAACTCAAAGAGGACTAAACCACCTGAAATTCTACTGAATATATCCATGGCAATGTGTTTAGTGGTCATGATCGTAACTACGTTCTTACTACTTATTACTTATTAACTATTTCACTTTTTGATAAATTTCACACCGAAGGGTGAATTCTTTAAAAGACAGTGACGTGATCATGATATAAAATAGGTCCAAAAAGACAAGATGTAAAGAAATCCCTCATCTTTGTCCAATTCAAACATGTATTAAAGATATTTTCTAGTACTGGTTGTGGAAATGGTATTGGAATGAAATATGTTGAATTTACCATAGCCTGCTATGATATGGGAGGTTTGAAAGACATACTTGTCATTGTACTGAAACATATTTGTTGGATATTTTATTTTTGATTTCTGAAGAATTGTATTATATAAAAGTGTATCTACAAGTATCTAGAAGAACATTTGATTGAAGCAAAAAATGTGCCACATATTAACTGATGGATATAGTCCGGCATCCCAGGAGATTTATTCAACTGAAAAGCGCCGGAACAACTGACCCCATAGGGGGTTGGGATGGACCCCGGGCCTCACAAAAATGGATTGCTGCCGGGTCTGAGCTGTGTACTTCCCGCCAAAATCACACATTTTGTGACGTCACTACCGGAAGTCACTTTAGTGACAATGTGCAGGTAGGTGCACTTGACACTATCACACAAAACGTGTCCCCAACATATTTTTAGGGCTCCATTTTTTATTTTATTTTTTGGGGTTTGACTAACAGATAGTATAAGATGCTTCGCAATGAGTTTTTCTGGCATTTTCGTTCCCGAGATCGATGATAGCGACGTTAAAATCACGGAGCGACGTCGTCGACGTGCGACCAATTTGTCTGCTTTTTTACTCGTTTTCGGTTTCAAATTGTGAAGTTTTGTTTAGAATGTTTTTAAAATACCCGATTGCTCTGAAACTTTACGAACATCTTAAGCAAGTCCTCCGCTTTCTGGAACATATTTGGTTTTATAAGTTATATGTATTTTTAGCCTATTTGTGGGCCATTTAAGTAAAATGGTTTTAAGGAAAATCGGTCAAAAATGAGAGTTTTTGAGGGTAATATTTCAGAGCCATTCATAATACACGTGTTGTAATGGGGATTAATACCATTCATTATAATCTCACAAACATACTCATTATCCCCTTGTCCCCGCTATTGTCTCCCTATTACATATTCCCCCACACCTATCCACCCACACACACACACACACACACACACACACACACACACACGCTCCTATTCACCCTCTCTCTCTCTCTCTCTCCTTCTTATGTCGTCTCACATTCTTAATACTTAATTTCGCGTTATAAGTCCTTTCCGACTTCCACTCACCGCCATAGGTGTTATGTTGTATACGCCAGCTTGCGGGCTAGAATATACAGAGTCTATTTAATCGGGTCGAACTGTATATCGCCCTTCCGGCCAGCTGTTGACGTTGCGTACGTGAGTATGTTGAAAATAAATGCTTAACACCTTAAACCCATTGTGTCTGGTTGTCCATCTCGTACTTGTCTCAATAATGGACGTTGACAGCAGACGTGATTACGTTACCCCATTGAATTATTGCGATGGACTTTATGTGAAACTTGCAGCCAGACGGTCGGCAAAACCGTGCCGTGAATAGGGGTAAGGTTTGCTCGCACTCGTGTAGTCCCATTCATAGCCTTCAAATGGCTTAGGCTTTTCCCTTTCCCCATTATGAGGCCGAGTTCGCAACCTCGCCTCCACTTGGCCCGACGAAGGTCGCACAATCAGTATAAACTTTGCATTACCGGCGTTCTATGTTGATGCTAATGTTTTTGATCAAAGAATCTGAGCAATCATGAAAATGAGATAAAATGAATAGTGACTGAGAGTGATTCAATGTCAGTCTTGATGATGATGATTACTATGATGATTTTGATGATCAGTTTGGGGCATCCTTTACCCAACCTCCTCCCCAACATAAGGGTTAGCATGCTACCATATCTAGTCATGTTAGTTCAAGTAGGCTTAAATCCAAATCAAGGTGCAATAAGTTTGGACTCTGATAACCTAGATCGTAGAAATGATACTAATCTAGCCAGAGTTTGCCCGTTATGCTCAAGTCTAGTGTTCATGATTTCCAACATCATGTTAGCGATTGCCCTTTTTGCCTGAGCGATGAACAAACAATTATTAACCACGCGCTTCGCCAGGCAGTGTCGATTCGCTATTGTTTCAGATCAATCACATAGTTACCCACCTTGATAGTTATGACAATCTTTAATGATCGGTTTGTAAGTCGACCGTGATTAGTATCGATCGGTGACAAATACTGGTGAATGTTGTTACAATCTAGGTAGTGCTCTTTGGTAAAAGTGGTAACGTGTCTGCTGGTTTCTTTCAGAACCCCCAGCATGGTATTCGTTGCCTCTGTCGCAGACTTGCTAGGTAGGCAAGTCACAGAATCCATGGCGATTCTTCCGCGGGTTGATGTAGTGCTCATCAGAGTCAGATGATGCCCACAGTAGGCTTATGTCTTTCGCCACAATCCTTCTGTGGCCAGACCTTCTGTGTTCTCTGTTGATCTCTTTCATGATTTCTCAGGTGTCCGGGTTACCTGTCAGTGCTCCTCTCAGAATCTTAGTTTCTTCGGTTGTTTATCTTTGGAGGTGTTATAGAACATCTATTCTGTCGTAAGGATAGGTCATCGTTTCCAGACTATTGTTGGGCACATCTCTTACATTCACGAAATGAATCAAGTCTTCCTCTTTTGAAGGATTTGTTGGTAGACTCCTCTGAAGTGTTAGTTCAAGCGGCATTCGTCATCGTTAGTGCATGATATTACTATCGCCCTGCGAAGCGCCGTGTCACATTCGGTGACGGACCTTCATATACCTATTGTCCCGAGCTCGCCCGTGCGTGACAAACAAAATGTCTCCGCTCGTCTCCGCTAATCAAACGATGCACCTCTTGTGCCTCTGCGTGTCGCACGTTGTCCCGTCCTATCGCCAACATCAAGAAGGTTCAACACGTCTTCAGTCTCCTGACACACGTCCCGTAAACGAGGAGAGGCTTGTCCTTTGAACGAGATGCCCAACATGAAGACCTGATGCTGCCTGTTCCGCCAATGCAGCCTGATGTTCCTCTATTTTCTGGGCAGCGGGTATTGCAGATAACTCTCCCTAAGTCGAGGTTGATTGCCATTGATTGTATCTCGTTGACACTTCTACTTCATGAGCTTGTTGACGGCTACCTGATCTGACGACGGGTTAGCAATGCCTTCCCTCTCAAGACATTGGACCTTGCCATCCTCCTTTTCCTATCAATGGTTGGAACCCCCCCTGGTCGCCCCCCAGATTTGCCTCCAGTAGTACGCTGTCCATTCCCTCTTCACCCTCATCTGATATTAGTTGGTTATTCTTGACAAGAACTCACCACTACTCAGTGATGACAGGAAGTGAATAGCCAGCGACATGATGAGGCCACAGTCATGCTCTACTCAGTTGCTCCTGATTTCCCTTGTTCTGCAGAAGGTCAAACGATTTCTCCTGCCTGGCCAGGTTGCACCCGATGCCATTGGACTGATGTAAGTGGTGTGCTCTCTCCAACCGAATGCATTCGCTACCCTTCTAGCAAGTCTGACGTTGTGTCCTGGGATCTACGCGCCTTTGTGACCACCCATCTCTGACGGGACCTTCGCGAAGCTTCGTCCAAGACCACATTCTCTTATTGCCGTAGGACTCCATTCCGGCCGCCCACCGGACATTAACTATAAGCCTTGAGCATGTGAGTCCTACCTTCAGCCTTGCCCTCGACCGTTTTCGTTTTCAACATAGATATTGTGACTTCCTCAAATCTGAATTGCCGGCTTTGACATATAATAAACAATCGACTCGATATATAAGGATTGGACTGTAAGATCTACAGGCAAACACTATTCAGTCGTTAGACATAGACCGCCGTTTGCCTTTTCTATTTCAATGTTTTATATGTATTTCAACCCTTTTTCTATTTTTGTATCATAATTTTTGTATGCCTATGATGGACATAACTTATATTTTATTACTCTTTATTATTTGTATTTATATACAGGTATGCATTTTTATGTAGTGGAAAAACGATGAGCGTTATATGTGGTTGGATTTAAAATATAACGTCATCCTGTTCTTAAATATGTATTTTGCGTAAAAAAAGAAACTCAAAGAAGAGCGAGGGAAAGATATTTGCCTTAATATTTGTTGTTCATTTATATGCTTTTTGTGTTATATGTATCACTCTTTACATGATGAGAGGGTATTCAATATACTGATATGTATGCATATTAATTTGTATGGGCAGTTGAATCAAAATGTGGCTCACAGTTGTTTATATGATACAATCATATCCTATCTTAATACTGATTTTGTTGTTTTGGTTTTTATCACACGCTATTTATATGAAGTGATTCTGCATATGAGATTGTTAACTGTTGATTGTTTCCTAGATAGTCTTGGTACAGGCTTACGTAGAATGGGATAGGGAAACATTAAAGTTACTGCATGAGTTTATATGGATCTATGATTTTGTTATATAACGACATGTGTAGGCCTATCTATCTTATTTTATACATGCGATGTGATTTGTCTAGGTCAAAATTTAATGAAAACCAGTCATCTTCTTATTTAATTGATGTGGTGCTTTCAGCATTTTTGTATTATAGTTTATGATACTTGTATATGACATGTTTGTTTATATTCACTGGTATAGATGTCTTATTA
>CALNVZ010001721.1:44912308-44924467 GCA_940671915.1 Paracentrotus lividus | reverse complement strand
GGTACTCAATATACTGATAGTATGCATATTAATTTGTATGGGCAGTTGAATCAAAATGTGCTCACAGTTGTTTATATATACAAATTCATATCCTATCTTTAATTACTGATTTTTGTTGTTTTGGTTTTATCACACGCTATTTATATGAAGTGATTCTGCATATGAGATTGTTAACTGTTGATTGTTTCCTAGATAGTCTTGGTACAGGCTTACGTAGATGGGATAGGGAAACATTAAAGTTACTGCAATGAGTTTATATGAGATCTATGATTTTGTTATATATACGAACATGTGTAGGCCTATCTATCTTATTTTATAACATGCGATGCTGATTTGTCTAGGTCAAATTAATGAAAACCAGTCATCTTCTTATTTAATTGATGTGGTGCTTTCAGCATTTTTGTATTATAGTTTATGATACTTGTATATATGACATGTTTGTTTATATTCACTGGTATAAGATGTCTTATTAGGGTTGCCTGATGTTGTTCAAATTATCACGAATATGTTAAACTGCCTCACAGTGATGTTTATTCTAACTAGCTTGGCCTTACCCTTTTCATATTGGAGAATGATTGATTGGTTTTTACTGAATTATATTTATTGGTTTATGAATGTTCCCATGATTATCAGAAAATGTAATGTTTATGCTGAAACTGTAGAACTGATCATTTGCTATTGTACATGTATATGTGTTAGTATATTTACAAACTGTACTTTGCTGTGTATCCATGTGATATTTATATATTCATTCATATCCTTTCATTTAGAGGTTGTTTAAAAATTATTTTGTTTTCCATTAAAAGAACAGATAAGCAGACTGTCAGTGTGATACGGATGCATGGGTGTTTTGTTTTCAATGTTTGTGGAAGTTTTAGATTCTTATTATATTCATTTCCTTATATAGTATTTATGCTATGGATATTGGTGTTCCCTAATATGTTTAGAATACATGCAGGCTCATATACATGTATCTAGGGTTGTAAAATGTGTTTTGTTTTCCCCTACCACCTTGGGAATGTGTTAATTTATAGGGAATAGTTGTTGACTCTAATTATGCACAAGCAATTTATACCAATCCATGAAGGTGTGTTATTTAGATTAGGATATTTTACATGTTGCTTTGTTTTGTATTTTTGGAACACATGTGTTTTGAATTGGTTAGTTTGTTGCCAAAGCCAAGGCTTCAATTTGAACATACAAGAGGGAAAGAAGGAAAGTGATTGCGCCATGGCTTTATGTTGTAGGTTTCAATTTCAACATCAAAGGAGGAAAGAAGAAAAAGTGATTGCGCCATGGTGTTATGTTGTATACTGCCAGCTTGCGGGCTATGATATACAGGTCTAATGTTAATCGGGGTCGACTGTATTCGCCCCTTCCGGCCAGCTGTTGCGTTGCGTGAGTATGTTGTAAATAAATGCTTAAACCTTAACCATTGTGTCTGGTTGTCCATCTGTACCTTTGTCTCAATAATGGCGCACTGTCTTTGTCACAAATGTCTTCGGTCCCCTTCCCATCTCTTTTTCTTTCCTCTCTCTCTCTCCCCACCTCTCTCTGTCTCTCTTCTCCTTCTCTTTATCTCTCTCTCTTTCACTCCCGTTATTAACCACTTTTACTTCTATCCTCCCCTCTCCCTCTCCCTTTTGTTTTCTCTCTAATGATTTTAATCGCGGTCTGTATGATTTATTTTCATATATTTCTCATGCGAATTAACAGTTTTCAAGGAAAATTAAAGTGTTGGCAAAAAGATATTTCTTCAGATATTGATCATGTTAATGGGTATTATTTTCTTTTTTATTTCCATTCAACTTAGTGAGACGTTATTATTCATTCATTTTTATTTAATTAAAGGGGGCGTGTTGAAATTTTCAATTATTTTGGATTAGATCCTTTTAGCACGTACTGATAGAGTAAATCAAGAGAAAATAAAGATTCGTCAGGAGAAATTGAATTTCATGGGGCTTCCTCAATCTTCAATGCACAAGCTACCCATTCATTTACCAACTTTTTCTCCCAGTAAGTCAAAAGTTTTCAAAGTTACCCTAATTACTAACATGGACGACATCTCTAAGTCCCTAACTTATAAGAAGCGTTTTCGTGACAATTTCACAGCAAACAAAGGATGGTGGATATGAAGACGTTCTATTTAACCTTTGCTGTAGCTCTGAAAACATATAGTTCAGCAAGCACTAAGATAATTATGAGTTATGGGGAAAGGGCTGAATTAGAGCTACAGCGTCTTTTTATCAGGGCTGGTGATCTGGTTTAAGGATCACTTTCTGATTTCATGAAAGGCATGAAATGGTGTAAACATGGTAAAAAGAAGATATCTACAATTAGTTCT
Organism: Paracentrotus lividus; assembly: GCA_940671915.1. NCBI lineage: Eukaryota > Metazoa > Echinodermata > Echinoidea > Camarodonta > Echinidae > Paracentrotus > Paracentrotus lividus. The sequence goes on along the minus strand of CALNVZ010001721.1, from coordinate 44,922,123 downwards.
AGCTGCTGTGATGAAGCAAGCACTGCCAAATACAAATAAGGTTTGGAAGATGTTTACAGTTCTCCGGTCATGCCGGTGTAGATCATGACGGTGACTCCATCTACGTACACTGGCTCCTTGATGACAATGCTTCACTGATTGATCTCTTACATGTCTAAGAGAGATATAAGAGCTTCTTCAAGGATGCCATTAACTTACTGGAAATAGAAGTACAGTTCCAGAAAAATGGCCTACCCTATCTGCCTCATCGTACGTGTCATAACATGGCGTGCCTTTGATATCATATTCTTTCGATATATTACACATCGATAACATGTATCTATGTACGTGAAATTCACATCGATGTATGCTCTCGTCCAATCAGAACGCGACAAATGCCAGTCCGTACATCCATCCTAAAACATCGATATTCAAGCTACGTTTCTTTTGAAATGGATGGATCGAAGTACTATTTCATAGGTGTGCCATCAAGTCATTATTAGTTACGATGGACACTTCCTGGTTAAAGATAAAAGTCTTGTCTTTAACTGGGGTCAATCTCTTACTGAAGTATTTCTTATGTTCTCATTATCTTATCGATCGTATGTTTCTCTCTATTCTCCATCTATGTATCGATGTCAACATGTACATATCGATGTCCGTTGATTTATGATCAACTGATAGAACTGGATGTTATTGGAGTCGATGAGGGCGAGTAAGCAGAGGTCGTTAAACTACTCACCTCTCTTTTGGTGTGGTCTCAAATACATTCTATAGTCTGCAATCATACTCCAATTTTATTTTGGAAAAGAGTGTTCCAAAACGTTGGAAAGCGTAATGCATTTACAGTGCCCTCGGCATTCGATCTGCAGCATTAAAACATCTGATCTAACTTTCCATTTTCCTCTTTCTTTTTTCTTACTGTTTGGATTTTATCTTCTTTCACTTCTCCTCCCCTCTCCTCCGTTTCCTTCTTTTTCTCTCCTTTCCCATTTTTGACGCCGCAAATAGGTGGGGGGGGGGGCGGCTCCCTGAATCCGCCCTGGAAATTCGCGGATTGGGACTGTATATTCCTCTCGTACTATTTCTTGATTATGACATGTTGGCCCTTTAAAAGCAAAGACATTTCTTGATTCACCGGTTATAAACTCACCACAACGATAAATAAACCAAAGACCTTGTCCGAATCTTTCCGAGTTATATTCTTGAGGGCGAGTAGATTGCCAACATTGTTTTCTAAGAATGGAAATTATAATCGATGTAGCAAGGACACATATATATCGATATACGTCCTGACAACATCTGACTTTCTTTCTTGATTTATGATTAAATCATTTACAAGCTTGATAATTTTGCACAGGTGGGTGTTATGAGGATGTTTTTTTTCTGTTTATATATTTTATTGGCTAACTCTGGTGAAAATGTAACGATCCTGGCACATAGCTTTCCAAATTTTTAGACTTAAAATATTCAGATCTCAGAAATAGTCTAACAAAGGTAACTGAGCTGATGTAAAATCATGCATTTTTATTACTCACCGCACCACCTTTCGAAATGAAACAAAAAAGTGCTTTTTACATTTGTGTTTTTGTATTATGTTTTTGTGTTTTATCAGAGAATTTTTTTAACAAAAGAGGTTGCTACGCCATGGCTATACCTATTGTTTGATGGAAAATATTATAGGTAATAATTGTCCCGTGTGTTACCTGACATATTATTTTTTTAAACTTGACCTTGCCAGTAAACTCGAAGTTGTATTAACGTGAAAATATGTCCTTACAATTTTATCACATGTTTAAGAGGGTAAGACTATGCGAGTTTAGATCTACTTTTTCAATTCAGAGTTATATGTAAACAAAGTCTAAATTTTAAAACACCATTTTTCTGGTCCCGTTTGTAACCGTCGGATAAATGACCATGAATTAATTATGAATTGAGTTATTTCAACTATTTTTTATGATTTTGTTTAAGATTCTTAGTACATTCAAGAATTTACGTAAGGATTGAGATTTCATTTAAGATCTTTCAAACAAGCCCTATTTTTGGCTCTGAATGTCCCGTTTGTTACCGCGCAAGATAGCTTGGACTTACCCTTAATTAGATAATTATCCTCTTGAGCACAGCACCAAAAGTGCTTAAAATGCACTGTTTTCAAATTGTAATATTCATTTTAAAAAATTGCTCGCATTGTTTCATATATATTAAGATATATATTTTCTTTATAAGCTTTAAAAACGCATAAAAACACTGTTTTCAGGTTGATATAATTATCTAAAATTTTCAGATCGCGCTTCGCGCTCGCATTGTTAAATGAAATAATCTTCCTTATATATAAACATAGCATAAAAACACTTAAAAATTGCACTGTTTTCAGGTTCACATAATCTTAAAATTTTCAGATCGCGCTTTGCGCTCGCATTGTTTCATGAGATCAGCATCTATTTAAACAGCATAGCACAACAAAACTTTAAATGCACATTCTTTCAGGTTGATGTATCAACAAAAAACAAAAAAAATTCGCGCTCGCATTGTTTAATGATGTAAATATTTTCTGTATGAGCTTAGCATAAAACCGCTTAAAATTAAATGGTTTAAGTAAAAAATTTCGGTTCGCGCTTGGCGCTCGCATTATTGATTTAATACATTTGCTTGTTCATAAAAAAGAAGATAATTAAGTGTTTATAAGCCTATAACAGCCACCCCCTCCCCCGCCGCTTAGCTTTTCTAACCGCTGATCAAGAGAGATTTGGGTGGAAAAAAAAATTACGCCCCTCCCCCTATTGGCGAATGCTGGATCCGTCCCTTTATTCGTCAATTTTTAACGACCCTTATGGTATTGGATTAAAAACATTATGAGAATAGACAAATAACTTATAATAATAATAATAATAATAATAATAACGTAACATTATAATAGCGCATTACATGAACATTTCAATGCGCTCAACATGATATACCGTATTCACGTCAGTGCCCGGACAATTTGCTTGTTTTAGATAATTACAAGTAATTAAAGCATCGTTTCACGATTTTTTTCAGTTGTGGTAGCCAATTTCCTTCCGGTTACTTTAAGTTATTTCCAGTCATGTCGAGTTCGAGTTTGCGTGGAACGCGCGATTTCGCTGGACCCTTGCAATCAAGGTCTTTCAGTAGCCGAGACGCGATTTCACAAACCCGACAGTAGAGGGCCACGTAATTCAGCGTAAAGCGGCACTGACCACTGATCTCTACCCAAAATATCTGGATACACCATTGGCTCGTCGCGGTGGCGCCCACTAAAGCCGCCATGTAACCACTCCATCACCACCGCTCCATGAACGCTTCTGCCATTCGTTCGTGTACGTTATTTCTCAGTATTTATGGTGACAAATATGCCTGAAAATGCCTGCATAGTGCAACAGTGAACTGCTACCAATCGTCAATCGAAAGTTGTGGACGAACATTTCACCTGTAAGTATACTTTTATTCAAATAACATGGAAAAATTTCAAGTAAAGTCACTGCTCGTCGTAGCTTTATGAGAGTGGCGATGGTCTTGTGTTAACCACATATAGTATATTATTGGTTCGTTCAGGCGGACACTACATGAGTCGTTCAAATGGAGGTTCAGTAGTGGTCTAGATGGTGAAGTCAAAAGAAAAATAGGTTCTCTGCATTTTCAGATGTAAGTTTCATGATAAAATACTCAAGCCCATAAAACCATACTTTTATTTCAAAGAATGATTTTCGTGCAATTTTGCAGCTATATTTGATGCACTCTGCCGCTGCTTGTAGGTTCAGTGACCAGCGGCTCTTTAACACACTCCTGCAGGCCCGTCTCCTCAATGTATGTTGAAATAAAGATGAACAAAAATTCTTTGTTAGATGGAATGGAAAGAACTACTTTTTTATGCATGCATGTAATGATACGATTTGAAATACAATTTGAGAAAAATCAAATCAAAATGGCTAAAATTTCACACTTAAAAAATAAATAAATAAATACATGTATGTCCCATCAAAACTTATTCAAATATGAATTGACCGTCCGGTCAGTCACTATTAACTTGTTTGTTTATGAACTCATAGGCTAAAGGAGGACAGGAGTTTTTGTTTAGTTTTTTGGCTTGGCCTAATTTTTTAACAAGCATTTGAAATCACTGTTTTGTTTTGTTTTTATTTTTACTTGTACAGATTTCTGTTCAGACCGTCCGCAAGTGCTCCAAGTATGGTTGGTTAACATGAGGCGGGACCAGTGGGCGCCAAGTGGCAAGTCAGTCCTGTGTTCTGACCACTTTAAAGAAGAATGCTTTGGAACCGCTCTGGCCAAGCAACCATCTGCAGAAGGTAGTTCATCTTCATATGTCCCCCTCCACCCTTACAACCCCTCCCCAAACTAAAAATGAATATATTCTCTGTGCGATCAAATAAAAATTATGATAAATGTAGTTCATATATCATTGAAATTACAAATACTTTATCATAATTTCTATTGTTGTGTTGGGGGCCTCCCAAATTTGATATCATAAATTAATTAATTTTTTTAAAAATAAATCATCTTCTCCGTACATGATTATTACAATGTACATATACCATAGTAAATAGAATAAACATTGGGGATAGCTTTTTATATCTTCGATAATACACAACTGTGCTACACTACATAGACTGATAGAGTGGAAAAAGGTTTTAGTTTTAGTTACATAATATGATGTGCTATAAATCAAATATGAAAATCATTGTTTTAATGTTTCTAAAACCTGTATGTCCATGATAAATCAAAAACGTAAATGCTTTGGAAAATTATTTTAAGTACATGTATATGTTTTAATTAATAAATGTTCTTTCTGGCTTTTCCCACAGCTCAAAAAAACCTGCCAGAAGCTGCCTACGGAGAGAAACTTCATCCAGTCGACATCCGAACTGGAGGAAAGAACAACACAGCCAAGCCAGAGACAACCAAATCATCTTGTATATATGAAGATCATTCCTATTCTACTCTGCAAAGCCGAGAGCAGCTATAAAGAACAAGGATCCAACTAATCTCATAACAATGTTATTTTGTTGGTCACTTATATTTCAGTTCTAATGTTCGCTGTTTTTGCAAATCTATATAACAGAACTTTGATGTATGTACATATTACATGTACTGTTGCAGATCCAGCAGGAGCGTGAGGGCACTCACCCCCAACCTTATTTTTTTACAAATAGATATTCTGTATGTATTAATTTTATTACTCGTCAGTCACTTTTAATACAAGATTATAGATCATACAAAATTCTGGATCCACACACTGCATGTATATACTTTTTCTAGACCCAAGGAGTTAGCCTTAGCTAGATGTACAGGATTCGAATTATATTGCTCTGCTTGTTTCGATTTGTACTTGGTTATGTAATAGTACTCTTTATGAGTTTGCGAATACTTGTATCATTACATTTCTTGAGTATAATTGTATCACCTACAAGAAACAAGAAGTATGATGAGACAGAGCAGGATATGAGGGTTTTTTTTCAAACCCAATTTGTTCGAAGACAAATGTATATTGAAAAAACGATATGTGAATCACAACAAACATCATCTTGCTGAGAAATAAAGAATGAAAACAAAACAAATAGTCACTTTTTATTTTGTGTGAGGAAAAAAATAACAAGTGTGGCATGCCAATAAATGGAAGAAGAGATTTTCAGTGTCTTGAAAGTAAGCCTGACTTTACAGACTGAGAAGAAAAGAAATTGATAAAATGTGATGATACTAGAATGAGTGGGTGTTTGTTGCATATGAATACAGTTTACTGGGTAACATAGTTATCCATACTGACACAAATTCAAAATTGAAAACAAATTAAGACAAATTATGTACAATCAAACCATCATATAAAAGTAAAAAAAAAAAAAAAAAAAAAAAAAAAAAAAAAAAAATTGGCTAGATCAAGGTGAAATAACATTGACAGAATCATAGGCGTACAGAGGGGGGAAGCTAATTAAAATAAAGGGGCGCACATGGGTTTCACTTATAAAATTAATTTTGCATGTATTTGTTTACACCATAAAAAAGAAACACCGCCCTACCTCCCCTATATTAATATTAAAAGAAACTGTAAATGTAAGTGTTATTTTCAGACGAAAGTGAGTAAAAAGAGCAGCGGAAAAGTGAACCATTATGAAATAAAGGTGATAAATCATGTGTAATAGATGTGTGTGGATGTGTAGAAGTTCGCGAAAGTTATAACATGAATTGTTTTTTTAAACTTATGGAAAAGGAATTTGCTTTGAAAGAGTTGAGATTGGCAAGTGCATGGTTACAAGGGACTACATAAAATCATACACTATAGTCAATGGCACGCTGTGCGGTGCTTCCGACACGCGTCCGCAAACAATGAGAGTGGTATGGCCGCCGCTCGCACGGAGCGGTGGGGCCAAGCGTTCGTACGGTGCGTATGGCCAATGGTATATCCAGATATTTGGGTAGAGATCAGTGCACTGACTATATCTCGATATAATTTGTTTAGTTTTGGTTTTCTTATTGTTTTCATTTGTTTAGTTGGGTTTTTAAATGGGGGGGGGGGTGTTTGTTTGTTGTTGTTTTTTATAGGCTACTCGTATGTATTATTTACTGAGGCGTGAGTGGAATCAGGATGTGTAGGATGTGAGAGAAGTCAAACAAATAGATTAGAAAACTTCGGAAAAAACATTTGTTTTTTAACCGGAAACAAAATTACAAAATAAATCAGCTACAGATTTCATAACAATTTTTACTTTGTTATAGGCCTATCATTTTTTTTAAATTATGTATCTTTAACTACACCCTTCCCCTCATGATTATACTGAAATAATTGGTGCTTTCTTTTATGAAGTTTTTCATGTAATCGTTGTTCTGCATGATTCCTGTCTTTAAAAATTTCACCTTTTCCGCGTGCTTATTTTGTTTATTTTGCTTATTATAATTATGATCCGGTCTGTTATTTTGAACATTTCGATCTTTATAGCTGTTTTAAAAGCTTTCAAGTTGGTAAAGACGTTTTTTTTCCTATTACCGAACAGAAAGCAGGCGGCCTACCTTGTGATTTATAATTTGCTGTCATTCTAATGATGATCATCGCCGTCTATTTTCGCTTATTGACTTTTGAAGTTGATTTAAATTCCCTTGTTTTCAGAATTTTAAGTTAAGATCTCAGTACAGGATTATATTTCAAACGAAATCTTGAAAATAATCGTCTTGTTCGATATTTAGATCAAAGATCAATTAAAGAATAAATGATTTTCAATATTGATATGTTATCTTTGTTGTATTATTTTCCTTTTTAATTGTAGGCCTATGATAATAAATAATGTAGTATATTGTGTCGATAATGATCTTTAATTATGACATAATTGATTGAATATAAAATAAATAGGTTATCTTAATATTTTTTTAAGTTACTTGTTTGAGTAACCATCGACAGCAAAAATTATATTTTTTCCCAAGTGCTTTTCCTTTTCTTTTCAAACAGCCAATTATAACTTTTTCGGAAATATATATATATATATATATATATATATATATATATACAGTGTCCCCAAAAATTATTTGTACACTTTGAAAAAATGTAATTAAATAAATCAATGTTGGTTTGGAATTTTCATTACCATTTATATCAAATGGTAGGTAATGTCACTATAACCTTAACCCTAAATCTAAAATTTTCCGTCAGTCTCGGAAGTTCTAGGCCGCCATTTGCAATTTTCGTGGCCCAAAAATTATTTGTACACTTCAGAAGATGGGTTTTTAAAGGAGTGTTTAAATTTTTGGGGGGTCTTTTTTTGCCTTCCAGGACGGACATCAACCTCCTTGGCATACTGTCGACCAATTTAGCACTCATTTTACGGCCATTAATACCATTCCAAGTTCGCTGGAGCGTGTCCTGGAGCTGCTAGATGTTTGATGGTCAGTCTTGAGGGCGCTGTCGCTTCACATCACCTCTCATGTGCTAAATGGGCATTAAATCTGGGCTCTGAGGTGCACTTTCTTGCAGCTTAACATGTTTCTGTTGCAATATTGCTTTAATATGATTTGGTGTGTACTTGGGGTCATTGTCCTATTTGACCGTAAATTGACGACCATTTAGACTTGAAGCAGACGGGAGCATCTGAGCTATTCTGAGGGGCAAGAATATCCTCATGGCTTCAGCATTTATGATGCCATGTTATGAAATTTATCTCTCCAACTCTACTGGCTGTCATACAACCCCAAATCATGAAACATCCTCCTCCGTGCTTCACTGTTAGCTTGGCTCCAAGCATGACTGACTGAAATCTTCCTACAAGACACACATGGTCCCGTGCATCATATCCAATCAGTTTTGCACTAATTAGTTCTTAGAACAGAGTTCTAGTTCTAGGCTTGTTTACATGTTGATTCGCAAAAGCATGACGCTTCTTTGTTACTGTCCCTTACGTTTGGCTTCTTTCTTGCCAATTATTCCACTTACAGTCATAAAGCCATTTAGCCTGTTGCAGACACTTTTGAGGGCACCCAGTCATTCCTCAGCCTATTAGGCCGGGGGCCCACGAGATTTAATTAGCTGAGAAGAGACATAAGGTTTGATGGTCTCATCATGTCAGGACGTGGCCAAGGGTCAATAAAATGGATTGCTGGCAGGCCACATACTGTACAGGAAGCCTTGGGGGCCCCCAAAAGGGGCCTCAAAAATGCATTAAATGAGTTGAGAAGAGAAATGGACAAAAATCAGTGGATATCATTCCTTAGGGGTCACCTAGTATAAAACCGGCAATGACAGTAATTTTATCCTGTACGGGGCCCCAGACAGTAGCCCTAAAGGGCCCCTAAAATACGATTAAATGAGTTGAAAAGAGAAATGGCTAATTCCTTTTGCGATGGAAGTATTAGACACCAGAGATAACCAAAACAGCAATGACAGCAATTTTATCCTGTACAAGGGCCCAGACAGTAGCCCTAAAGGGCCCCAAATCCCATAGGCCTAACACATTAAATGAGTTGAAAAGAGACATGGCTAATTCCTTTTGAAATGGGAGTATTATACACCAGTGATAACCAAAACAGCAATGACAGCAATTTTATCCTGTACAAGGGCCCAGACAGTAGCCCCAAAGGGCCCAAAATCACACATGGGCCTAACACATGAGTTGAAAAGAGACATGGCTAATTCCTTTTGCAATGGGAGTATTAGACACCAGTGATAACCAAAACAGCAATGACAGCAATTTTATCCTGTACAAGGGCCCAGACAGTAGCTCTAAAGGGCACCAAATCCCATATAGGCCTAACACATTAAATGAGTTGAAAAGAGACATGGCTAATTCCTTTTGCAATGGAAGTATTAGACAACAGAGATACAGCAATTTTATCCTCTACAAGTGCCCAGACAGTAGCCCTAAAGGGCCCAAAATAGCATTACTCATTTAATTAATTGAAAATAGACATGGGCTAGCAGGGGCCGTGGAGTTGGGGGCTGAGGTGGCTTCAGTCCCCTCTCCACCTTTGTTAGTAGGCTAAACGTGTAAAAAAGCTCAAAAATTACCATACATTTGTGATTTTTAGCCTGTTCATCCCCCCAACGTGTGGCTCAGCCCATCCACTTTCAAAAACACTCTGCGCCCCCTGGCGAAATCCTTTGCTATGGAAGTATTACACACTATAGATAACCAAAACTGCAATGACAGCAATTTTATCCTGTATAAGGGCCTAGACAGTAATTCTCATGGGCTCGAAATCCTGTAACACATTAAATTGGTAAAATTCTTTCACCCCCCCCCTCCTTCCCGTATTTACGTTCCAATAATTGTGCACGCAAAATGTTTATAGTGCTGTAGATAGACTGCATCCAGTGGACGATC
>CALNVZ010001721.1:44891304-44901990 GCA_940671915.1 Paracentrotus lividus | reverse complement strand
AGTTGCGATCTTTTCGCTCGACATATCTATTTGATGAATTAATATATATTTATTCTGTTTAGGGGCACAAAGCGCTTAAAATGTAAAGGTCTTGTGGTCAATAGCCATTATCAAAGTATTTTCAGCTTGCGCTTTGCGCTTACACTATTTGTTTAATGAGATAAGTGTCCTTTTTATAATGAGCAGAGCACTGAAAAAATAAAAAAAAATAAATAAATAAATAAAAAAAAAATGAATAAAATAATGAACTGTTTTCAATTTGATATACCAACAAATGTTCAGATCGCGCTTCGCGCTCGATCTCTTTTTTCAATAAGATAGGCCTATAATGATTTCCAAACGGATACAAAAGAAAAAATAAGTGTCTTGTTTTCAGGTTTAAATATAGGCCTAAAGAATAGCTTGCGCTTCGCGCTCATTATGTTAATTATATAGATAATTATCCTCTTGTGCACAGCACAAAAAGTGTTTAAAAATGCACTGTTTTCAAGTTTGTAATATTAAAAATAAAAAAAAATAGCTTGCACTGTTTAATATATATTAAAGATATGTATCTTCTTTATAAGCATTAAAAACGCTCAAAAACACCGTTTTTTATGTTTTGATATAATTATTCTAAAAATTTTCAGATCGCGCTCTGCGCTCGCATTGTTTAATAAATATCTTCCTCATGAACATAGCATAAAAACGCTTTTAATAAAAAAAAAATGCACTGTTTTCAAGTTGACATAATCTTAAAATGGGGAAGCATGTGAGATATGAAACGGCTTCATCAACGAGGCCGCTGTAGGCCACCTAACAAACAGTTTTGTACGTATTAATTCAGGACTATAACCGAAGACAAAGACTTCAAACTTTTTTCTTTTTTTAAAACCACTCACACACACAAGAAAAAAATGTAAAGATGAGAGAGAGAGGAGAGAGAGAAAGAGAGGTATCTATGTTTGAATGCGAACTAACTCATAACACATTAATACCCACCTGCAAGACATTATCAAACATGTTAATGGTTTAATCATAAATCAAGAAACTCAGACTTCGATGTTGACAGGACTACAACATCGATGTGTTTTTTGTATATCGAAATATAACTTTGAGGCTTAGAAAACAATTTGGCAATTACTACATCGCCCTCAAGAAAAAACTCGTAAAAGGTCGACAAGGTCTTTTGGTTTTATTTATCAGTGTGGTGAGTTATAAACCAGTGAAGGAAGAAATGTTCATTTTGTTTTTAAAAGGCCCTAAACATGTCATAATCAAGAATAGTACGAGAGGAATATCACAGTCCCAATTCGCAAATGTTCAGTGGCGGATTTAGGGCGAGCCGCCCCCCCCCCTATGGTAGGCGCAAAAAAAACAAGGGTAAAGAAAGAGAAAAAGAAAGAGAACAAGAAGGGGAAAACGAAAGGAGAAGGGGAAAAAAAGAGAGTGGAGAGAAAATTTTTAAAATTAAAACAGTAAGAAAAAATAAAGAGGAAAATGCATGAAAGTAGGTCAGAGTTTTGGCTCGCGCTCGGGCTGGCATTACCTGATTTAAATCCTATTTGATGAGGATTACGAAAAGTGCTTACCATTTAAGCTGTCGCTCTTCGGTTCGGATTGCCTTGTTTTAAATCAAGTAGGCCTATCCATACTCACCCCAAGAAAAACAAACAAACTACGTTAAGTAACAACAAAAACAAAAGCACATGGAGTGTCCATAGAATATTCAACTTTGCTCTTTCGCTCGACATATCTTTTGATGAATTAATAATATTTATTCTGTTTAGGAGCACAAAGCGCTTAAAATGTAAAGGTCGTGTGTCAATAGCCATTATCAAAGTATTTCAGCTTGCGCTTTGCGCTTACACTATTTGTTTAATGAGATAAGTGTCCTTTTTTTAATGAGCAGAGCACTGAAAAATAAAAAATAAAAAAAAAAAATAAATAAAAAAAAAAAATGTAATAAAAATAATGAACTGTTTTCATTTGATATACCAACAATGTTTCAGATCGCGGCTTTCGCGCTCGATTTCTCTTTTTCAAATAAGATAGGCCTATAATGATTTCCAAACGGATGACAAAAAGAAAAAATAATGTCTTGTTTTCAGCGTTTCAACATATAGGCCTAAAAGAATGCTTGCGCTTCGCGCTCATTATGTTTAATTATATAGATAATTATCCTCTTGTGCACAGCACAAAAAGTGTTTAAAATGCACTGTTTTCAAGTTGATAATTAAAAATAAAAAAAAATAGCTTGCACTGTTTAATATATATTAAGAATATGTATCTTCCTTTATAAGCATTAAAAAACGCTCAAAAACACCGTTTTTATGTTGATATAATTATCTAAAATTTTCAGATCGCGCTCGCGCTCGCATTGTTTAATGAAATAATCTTCCTCATGAACATAGCATAAAAACGCTTTTAAATAAAATAAAAAATGCACTGTTTTACAAGTTGACATAATCTTAAATGGGGAAGCATTGGTGAGATATGAAAACGGCTTTCATCAAGACGGCCCTGTTAGGCCACCTAACAAACAGTTTGTAACGTATAATTTCAGGACTATAACCGAAGACAAAGACTTCAAACCTTTTTTCCTTTTTTTAAACCACATCTCACACACAAGAAAAAAATGTAAAGAGAGAGAGAGAGAGAGAGAGAAAAGAAGGTATCTATGTTTGAATGCGATACTAACTCATAACACATTAATAACCCACCTGCAAGACATTATCAAACATGTTATGGTTTAATCATAAATCAAGAAACTCAGACTTCGATGTTGACAGGACTACAAACATCGATGTTGTTTTTGTATATCGAAATATAACTTTGAGGCTTAGAAAACAATTCTGGCAATACTACATCGCCCTCAAGAAAAAAAACTCGTAAAAGATCGACAAGGTCTTTGTGTTTTATTTATCAGTGTTGTGAGTTATGTTAATAAACAGTGAAGGAAGAAATGTTCATTTTGTTTTTAAAGGGCCTTACTTGTCATATCAAGAATAGTAGAGAGGGAATATCACAGTACCCGATTTCGCAAATGTTCCAGTGGGGATTTAGGGCGAGCCGCCCCCCCCTATGGTAGGTGCAAAAAAAAAAAAAGGGTTAAAGAAGTGAAAAAGAAGAGAACAAGAAGGGGAAAAACGAAAGGAGAAGGGGAAAAAAGAGAGATTGAAAGAAGATTTAAAAAATTTAAAACAGTAAGAAAAAATAAAGAGGAAAATCTAAGTAGGTCAGGGTTTTTGGCTCGCGCTTCGGCTGGCATTACTGATTAAATCCTATTTTGATGAGGATTACGAAAAGTGCTTACAATTTAAGCTGTCGCTCTTCGTTCGGATTGCCTTGTTTTAAATCAAGTAGCTATCCATACCCACCCAAGAAAAAACAAACAAACTACGTAAGTAACAACAAAAAACAAAAGCACATGGAGTGTTCCATAGAATATTCAACTTGCTCTTTCGCTCGACATATCTACTTTTGATGAATTAAATAATATTTATTCTTGTTTAGGAGCACAAACGCCTTAAAATGTAAAGGTCTGTGTCAATAGCCTTTATCAAAGTTTTCAGCTTGCGCTTTGCGCTTTACATTATTTGTTTAATGAGATAAGTGTCCTTTTTAATGAGCAGAGCCACCAAAAAAAAAAAAAAAAATAAATAAAATAATAACTGTTTTCAATTGATATACCAACAATGTTCAGATCGCGCTTCGCGCTCGATTTTCTTTTTCAATAAGATTGGCCTATAATTGATTTCCAAACGGATGACAAAAAGAAAAAAAATGTCTTGTTTTCAGGTTTAACCATATAGGCCTAAAAGAATGCTTGCGCTTCGCGCTCATTCTGTTTAATTAGATAATTATCCTCTTGAGGACAGCACAAAAAGTGTTTAAAATGCACTGTTTTCAAGTTGTTAATATTTAAAAAAAAAAAAAAAAAAAAAAGCTTGCACTGTTTAATATATATTAAGATATGTATCTTCTTATTAGCATTATAAAAACGCTCAAAAACACCTTTTTTATGTTGATATAATTTATCTAAATTCAGATCGCGCTCGCATTGTTTAATGAAATAATCTTCCTTAATGAACATAGCATAAAAAACGCTTTTAAATAAAAAAAAAATGCACTGTTTTCAAGTTGACATAATCTTTTAAAATGGGGAAAGCATTGTGGAGATATGAAACGGCTTTCATCAACGGAGGCCTGCTAGCCACCTAACAAACGGTTTGTAACGTATTAATTCAGGACTATAACCTAATACAAAGACTTCAAACTTTTTTCTTTTTTTCAAAACCACGCACACGCACAAGAAAAAAAAATTGTAAAGAGAGAGAGAGAGAGAGAAAAGATGAGATATCTATGTTTGAATGCGATACTAACTCATAACACATTAATACCCACCTGCAAGACATTATCAAACTTGTTAATGGTTTAATCATTAAATCAAGAAACTCAGACTTCGATGTTGACAAGACTACAACATCGATTGTGTTTTTTGTATATCGAAAATATAACTTTGAGGCTTAGAAAACAATTTGGCAATACTACATCGCCCTCAAGAAAAAACTCGTCAAAGATCGACAAGGTCTTGGTTTCATTATCAAGTGTTGTGAGTTATAAACCAGTGAAGGAAGAATGTTCATTTGTTTTTAAAGGGCCTAACATGTCATAATCAAGATAGTACGAGAGGAATATCACAGTCCCAATTCACAAATGTTCGAGTGGCGGATTTAGGCGAGGCCGCCCCCCCCCTAATGATAGGCGTAAAAAAAAAAAAAAAAAGGTAAAGAAGAGAAAAAGAACGAGAACAAGAAGGGGAAAACGGAAGGAGAAAAGGAAAAAAAAGGAAAGTGATAGAAGATGAAAAAATTAAAACAGTAAGAAAAAAAAAGAAAAATGAAAGTAGGTCATAGGGTTTTCAATTTGAATATACAACAATGTTCAGATTGCGCTTTCGCTCGCTCGATTATTTTTCAATAAGATAGGCCTGTAATGATTTCCAACACGGATGACAAAAAAGAAAAGAATAATGTTTTTGTTTTCAGTTTAACATATATAGCCTAAAAGAATGCTTGCGCTTCGCGCTCATCTCTATTTAATTAGATAATTATCCTCTTGTGCTCAGCACAAAAGTGTTTAAAATGCACTGTTTTCAAGATTGTAATATTAAAAAAAAAAAAAAATAGCTTGCACTGTTTAATATATATTAAGAATATGTTTCTTTCTTATATAAGCATTAACAAAACGCTCAAAAACACCGTTTTTATGTTGATATAATGTATCTAAAATTTTTCAGATCGCGCTCGCGCTCAACTTGTTTAATGAAATAATCTTCCTTATGAAACATAGCGTGAAAACCGCTTTTAAAATAAAAAAAAAAATGCACTGTTTTCAAGTTGACATAATCTTAAAATGGGAAGCATTGTGAGATATGAAACCGGCTTTCATCAACGAGGCCCTGCTAGGCCACCTACAAACCAGTTTTGTAACGTATTAATTCAGGACTATAACCTAAGACAAAGACTTCAAACTTTTTTCTTTTTTTTAAAACCACGCACACACACAGAAAAAAAAAATTGGAAGAGAGAGGGAGAGAGAGAGAAAGAAGAAGAGGAGAGATATTTATGTTTGAATGCGATACTAACTCATAACACATTTATACCCACCTGCAACACATTATCAAACATGTAAATGGTTTAATCATAAATCAAGAAACTCAGACTTCGATGTGACAGGACTACAAACATCGATGTGTTTTTGTATACGAAATATAACTTTGAGGCTTAGAAACAATTTGGCAATACTACATCGCCCTCAAGAAAAAAAAACTCGTTAAAAGATCGACAAGGTCTTTGTGTTTCATTGATTCAGCGTAGGTGAGTTATAAACCAGTGAAGGAAGAAATGTTCATTGTTTTTAAAGGGCCTAACGTGTCATAATCAAGAATAGTACGAGAGGAATATCACAGTCCCAATTCGCAAATGTTCGAGTGGCGGATTTAGGCGAGCCGCCCCCCCCCCCTATGTGATAGGCGCAAAAAAAAAAAAAAAACAAGGGTAAAGAAGAGAAAAAGAAGAGAACAAGAAGGGGAAACGGAAGGAGAAAAGGAAAAAAAGAGAGAGTGATAGAAGATGAAAAATTAAAACAGTAAGAAAATAAAAAAGAGAAAAATGAGCGATAGGTCATAGGGTTTACAATTTGATATACCAACAATGTTCAGATTGCGCTTCGCGCTCGATTTTCTTTTTCAATAAGATAGGCCTGTAATGATTTCCAAACGGATTGACAAAAGAAATAATAATGTCTTGTTTTTCAGGGTTTAACTATATAGGCCCTAAAAGAATGCTTGCACTTCGCCGCTCATTCTTGTTTAATTAGATAATTATCCTCTTGAGGACAGCACAAAAAGTGTTTAAAATGCACTGTTTTCAAGTTATAATATTTGGAGAAAAAATAGCTTGCATTCTTTAATATCATATTTCAAGGTATGTATCTTCTTTATAAGCATATTAAAAACGCTCAAAAACACTGTTTTCATGTTGCCTATAATTATTCTAAAATTTCAGATCCGCGCTTGCGCTCGCATGTTTAATGAAATAATTTTCTTATGAACATAGCATTAAAACGCTTTTAAAAAAAAAAAAAAAAAATGCACTGTTTCAAGTTGACATAATCTTAAAATGGGAAAAGCATTGGTGAGATATGAAACGGCTTTCATCAACGAGGCCTGCTAGGCCACCTAACAAACAGTTTGTAACGTATTATATTCAGGACTATTAACCTAAGATAATGACTTCAATACTTCTTTCTTTTTTTTTTAACCACGCACACACACAAGAAAAAAAAAAAAATGTTAAAGAGAGAGAGAGGAAAGAGAAAGAGAGATATCCATGTTTGAAATGCGATACTTACTCATAACACATTTATACCCACCTGCAAGACATTATCAAACTTGTAAATGGTTTAATCATAAATCAAGAAACTCAGACTTCGATGTTGACAGGACTACAACATCGATGTGTTTTTGTATATCGAAATATAACTTTGAGGCTTAGAAAAAACAATTTGGCAATTACTACATCGCCCTCAAGAAAAAAACTCGTAAAAGGTCAACAAGGTCTTTGTGTTTATTTATCAGTGTGGTTGAGTATAACCAGTGAAGGAAGGAATGTTCATTTTGTTTTAAAGGCCTAACATGTCATAATCAAGAATAGTACGAGAGATATCACAGTCCCAATCGCAAATGTTCCTGTGGCGGATTTAGGCGAGCCCCCCCCATCCCCCTATGATAGGCGCAAAAAAAAAAAAACAAGGGTAAAGAAGAGAAAAAGAAGAGAACAAGAAGGGGAAAACGAAAGGAGAAGGGGAGAAAAGGAGTGAAAGAAGATTATAAAAAGATAATTAAATACAGAAAAAATAAAGAGGAAAATGAAAGAAGGTCAGAGGTTTTGGCTCGCGCCTTCGCGCTCGCATTACCTGATTAAATCCTATTTATGAGGATTACGAAAAGTGCTTACAATTTAAGCTGTCGCTCTTCGTTCGGATTGCCTTGTTTTAAATCAAGTAGGCCTATCCATACCCACCCCAAGAAAAAACAAACAAACTACGTAAAGTAACAAAAAAACAAAAGCACATGGAAGTGTTCCATAAAATATTCAACTGCTCTTTCGCCTCGACAATTATTTTTGATGAAGTAATAATAATTTATTCTGTTTAGGAGCACAAAGCGCTTAAAAAACGTAAAGGTCTGTAGTCAATGTCCTATATCAAAGTATTTCAGCTTGCGCTTTGCGCTTACATTATTTGTTAATGAGATAAGTGTCCTTTTTAATGAGCAGAGCACCATAAAAATAAAAAAAAAGAAATAAAAAAATTTAAAAAAAATAAATAAATAAAACATGAACTGTTTTCAATTTGAATATTACCAACAATGTTCAGATTCGCGCTTCGCGCTCGATTTTATTTTTCAATAAAGATAGGCCTATAATGATTTCCAAACGGATGACAAAAACAAAAATAATGTCTTGTTTTAGGTTTATAACAATATAGGCCTTAAAAAGAATGCGTTGCGCTTCGCGCTCATTATGTTTAATTAGGTAATTATCCTCTTGTGCACAGCACAAAAAGTGTTTAAAATGCACTGTTTTCAAGTTGTAATATAAAAAAAAAAAAAAAAAAAAAATAGCTTGCACTGTTTAATATATATTAAGATATGTATCTTTCTTTATAAGCATTAAAAAACGCTCCAAAAACACTGTTTTCATGTTGATATAATTATCTAAAATTTTCAGATTGCGCTCGCATTGTTTAATGAAATAATCTTCCTCATGAACATAGCATAAAAACACTTTAAAATTAAAAAAAAAAATGCACTGTTTTCAAGTTGACATAATCTTAAAATGGGGAAGCATTGTGAGATATGAAACGCTTTCATCAACGAGGCCCCGCTAGGCCACCTAACAAACAGTTTGTAACGTATTAATTTCAGGACTATATAACCTAAGACAAAGACTTCAAACTTTTTCTTTTTTTTAAAACCACGCACACACACAAGAAAAAAAAAAATGTAAAGAGGAGAGAAGAGATAAGTGTCCTTTTTATGAGCAAAGCACAAAAAACAAACAACAAACAAACAAAAACAAAAACTTTTAAAATAATGAATTGTTTGTCAATTTGCATATTACCAACAATGTTCAGATCGCGCTTCGCGCTCAATTTATTTTTTCCATAATATAGGCCTATAATGATTTTCAAAGGGATGACAAAAAAACCACAATAACGTCTCGTTTTCAGGTTAACATATAGGCCTAAAAAAATGCTTCGCGCTTCGCGCTCATTCTGCTTTTAATTAGATAATTATCCTCTTGAGCACAGCACAAAAAGTTGTTAAAAATGCATTGTTTTCAAGTTGTAATATTAAAAAAAATTAGCTTGCATTGTTTAACATATATTAAGATATTGAATGTTCTTTATAAGCATTAAAAACGCTTAAGAGCACTGTTTTTCATGTTGATATTAATTATCAAAAATTTTCAGAATCGCGCTTGTGCTTCGCATTGTTTAATTGAAATAAATTTCTAGCATTAGCACAAAAAACGCTTTGAAAAATTGCACTTTTTCAGGCTTGGACATAATCTTAAAATATTGGAAGCATTGTAGATATGAAACGGTTTCATCAACGATGCCCTTCTAGGCCACCTGACAACAGTTTGTAATGTATTAATTCAGCGACTATTACATAATCGACGATATAAATCATTACAAACTAGATAACCTAAGATAATGACTTCAAACTTTTTTTCTTTTTTTCTTAAACCACCCCACACACAAGAAAAAAAAAACCGGAAAGGAGAGAGAGAATAGAAAGAAAGATATCATGTGTTTCAATGCCGATCTAACTCAGTAACGCATTTATACCCACCTGCAAGACATATTCGGACTTGTAAATTGTTTAATCATAAATCACAAACTCAGACTTCGATGTTGACAGGACTTTCTAATGTTTTTTGTATATCGAAATATAAACTTTGAGGCTTAGAAAACCGGTGCCGGATTGGCAATAAAATGCAGAGGCAAAGTTAAAATGGCAGAGGCAAAAATGGCAGAGCAAAAAATTGAGCTCAACAGAGGCAAAAATGGCAGAGGGTAAAAGGCAGAGGCAAAATGCGCAGAGATCTCTTCTCCTTTACAATTTGGCAATACTACATCGCCCTCAAGAAAAAACTCGTAAAAGATCGACAAGGTCTTTGTGTTTTATTTATCAGTGTTGTGAGTTATGTATAAACCAGTGAAGGAAGAAATGTTCATTTTGTTTTTAAAGGGCCTTACTTGTCATAATCAAGAATAGTACGAGAGGAATATCACAGTCCCGATTCGCAAATGTTCCAGTGGGGGATTTAGGCGAGCCGCCCCCCCCCTATGGTAGGTGCAAAAAAAAAACAAGGGTAAAGAAGTGAAAAAGAAGAGAACAAGAAGGGGAAAACGAAAGGAGAAGGGGAAAAAAGAGAGTGAAAGAAGATTTAAAAAAATTAAAACAGTAAGAAAAAATAAAGAGGAAAATCTAAGTAGGTCAGGGTTTTTGGCTCGCGCTTCGGGCTGGCATTACCTGATTAAATCCTATTGATGAGGATTACGAAAAGTGCTTACAATTTAAGCTGTCGCTCTTCGTTCGGATTGCCTTGTTTTAAATCAAGTAGGCCTATCCATACCCACCCCAAGAAAAACAAACAAACTACGTAAGTAACAACAAAAACAAAAGCACATGGAGTGTTCCATAGAATATTCAACTTGCTCTTTCGCTCGACATATCTATTTGATGAATTAATAATATTTATTCTGTTTAGGAGCACAAAGCGCTTAAAATGTAAAGGTCTGTGGTCAATAGCCTTTATCAAAGTTTTTCAGCTTGCGCTTTGCGCTTACATTATTTGTTTAATGAGATAAGTGTCCTTTTTAATGAGCAGAGCACCAAAAAAAAAAAAAAAAATAAATAAAATAATGAACTGTTTTCAATTTGATATACCAACAATGTTCAGATCGCGCTTCGCGCTCGATTTCTTTTTCAATAAGATTGGCCTATAATGATTTCCAAACGGATGACAAAAAGAAAAAAATAATGTCTTGTTTTCAGGTTTAACATATAGGCCTAAAAGAATGCTTGCGCTTCGCGCTCATTCTGTTTAATTAGATAATTATCCTCTT
>CALNVZ010001721.1:44822402-44870987 GCA_940671915.1 Paracentrotus lividus | reverse complement strand
CAGACCACCTGACCAATAGATGCCGGTATTTCAACTCAGTTGATCTTATGTTGGCAGCTAGGGATGGACATGTGGTGACCGTCCGATATTTCCTACTGTCCGGTATTCCCTACATCTACCCTATTGCAATTGAAGAAGAATGTCATGAAAAATGTATTTCAACGACTTTCATTGACTTGACCATTATAGCAAAGCCGGTTTTTATGTTGCTTGACATGTGTCATGAGCGAGTCCAGTGTCCTTAACCAAGGCTCCAGCAATGCCTTCCTCTCAGAAAAGCATTTCAACCAGGCGGGGAGAATACATGACCTCCTGGCAGCTAATACGTGCATCAAACATAATTGACCCATTCTTAATTATAACGTTAAGAGCAAATAAGAGCCACAGTAATTTGGTCTAGATCTTGAAGGATGTCTAGTGAGTCATCTCCATCTCCTGAAAGGATGGAACAAAGTGTCTACACCTTCTTCAAGTTGTCTTTGACCGTTTCTGCCAAGACGCCATGGTGGCAAACAAGGTGTCAATTGTATGATAAATTGCATGGACGTGGTTGACATAATTTACTGTTAATTGGAGTCGTGAGAATCATATGTTGATCTTTTCACATTCTTGATAGGAGAAACAACGTCTTCAGAGAACTGCCCCAATTATGCATGCCATTGTGTGCCTGTATATACTATCTTGGGTCCTGTACATTGATACCACTCATCATGTAATAAGCCTAGTGAACAACTTATACGAGAGGGCTTATCTATGTCTTAGAAGCTGCCATCGAATCGTTTGCAAAGCAGCTATAATTGACCAATCTGTGGACACCTCCATCATTGCTGCCACAGCATCTCGATGACCAAGCAGGGAATATCTCTACTAAAATCAGGGAGCAAGCTAGAAGCACTTTTAGTCAGTCACCACTTTGACTTAGCAAAATCCTTCACCTAATTTATTAGAAAGGGTCTTTCTAACCTTGAAGGGTCATTCCCATATCCCTGAAGGAATGAGTTTGTACCATTGCCCAAGAGGAAGAGGTTTAGCATGTCATTCTTCACACACTTTCACATCACCAGGCATCTTTTTAAAGACTCTTTAAAGTGAACCATTCTGGTATCAATATCCTGCACTCTTTCAAGTCTCCATGGAACTTCTTGTCCTTGGACCTACTATGTTCATGGCTTGGATCAAGACCATTCCAAAGAGAGCCGACTGTATAATGGTATTTCTAGTTACTCCCTGATTTTGGTGGAATAATGCAATGATTGTTAAGAACACTAACAGACAACCCATGTATTATTCCAGGATGAGTGGTATCCCTGTACAGGACCCAAATGTAGAATATACATGCATAATTATGGCAGTTTGCTTCAAAGAAGACAGTAACTGTTTTCCTATCATGAATGTGAACAGATCAACATGGTTCTCACAGTTCTACTGGACAGTAAACACAGAGTCGACCATGTCCACTCATTTCATACCAAACTAGATTTCCGATTTACTCCATGATGTTTGTCACACTGGTGTCTTTTCAATAACGATCAAAGACAACCATGAAGGAGTTAAAGACACTTTCTTCCATCATTTCAGGAGATGGAAATGACTCGATCTTGATCTTGACCAAATGTCAGTAGCTTTCATATGCCTCTTCACATTACAAAAAGACTTCAACAAGTTTATAACGAACGATAAGTATTCAGCAGGACATGACTTTCCCCGCCTTGGTTAGTTGAAATGTTCTCCCCGATAGAAAGGCATTGAAGATCTTTGTCATGTTGGTTATACTGGACCCGCTCAAGACACATAATTTAACCAGTGCAACATGAAAATCGCTTTTGCTATAATGGTTAAGTAATAGACTACATTTTACATGACATTCTTCTTTAATTACTATATTCCTTGGTGATATTTCAAATCGTCAACAGAGAATGCAGATCTACAATAATAGTTACATGAAAATTAAATTATATCACTATAGATTTCATGTTGCTATGGAAATTATACAATTATTGGTCAGCTGGGGCCAGCATGATCACCTTGGAATTTTCTCTTTCTGTGTTCGCTTACACTATCCTGACGATTATAGAATTGTTATTCTTTGCATACAATTGTACAATATGAGCTGAGTGATTGAAATTGTATCTATTTAAAATGAAATGAAAAATGACATAAAATTATTTCTTAACCTTTGACCAAAGAGTGGCCAAATGGCCAGAACTTAATGAGTTAGACAAATAATCAGTTTTAACGCGGATGGGCATTAACAAACATTAAACTCAATACAAGTAGTGCACTGTAGACTAAATAATGGATTGCTGGTATCACTTTGGCGGTTGTTACCATTTTGACCCACACTGACCATTGACATATAAGAATGGTCAGTGTGGGTCAAAATGGTAAGAACCGCCAAAGTGGACTACAATTATTACTAGTAAATCACATTAAATACGACATATTTTCAGATTTGTCATTTTTGTGCATGAATTTTGTTGTGAAATACAAATATCAAACTTTTTTTGTTCTTTTAATAGTTCATGGCCGGCATTAAAAATAGGGAGTGGAGAATGTGCACATATTGTGTGAGGGGAAAATATGTTTCTGATGACCGGGATGATAAAAATGTTTGTAAAGTGCTTAGAAACACAGTCTATGTTTTAGGCACTGTATGAATTGTAAATGACATTTTTATTTCATTTGGGCTGATGGTCAACCTTCGGCCAATAAGTGACCAATAAGTGACCAGTACCTTATGGGTAGGTTGAATAAGACCTCTATTTTTGAAATCAGTATCATTTGTTCCCACTTGTCCACCACAAGTCAACTCCTAATGCAATGAGTTGAACGAAAGGATAATACATCTATAATACATGTGTAATACATAGGCCTGTATAGCAAAATCCCGTGAAACTGCAAAATGGTCACTTTCGGTCAAACTGCCCTAAATGACCAGGGCTGTCCAAATATTTAAGGAAAATGGTATGGAAGTATTCTTTGAGACCCAAGAAAGTTTTTTGTAATGGTTTTGAGATGGGAAAGCCATCACTTGGATGACTCTGATGGTCATTTTGGTCTAATTTTGGTCCCAAAAATGATAAAAATGTCTATTTTTGGCCGAAATTGACCAAAATGACCCCTTTAATGACTCACAGAGTCAATAAAACCACTTTTTCTAGAATCAGCGCACATTTTTACATCAGATAAGTTGT
Organism: Paracentrotus lividus; assembly: GCA_940671915.1. Taxonomy (NCBI): domain Eukaryota; kingdom Metazoa; phylum Echinodermata; class Echinoidea; order Camarodonta; family Echinidae; genus Paracentrotus; species Paracentrotus lividus. Next base: position 44,867,793 of record CALNVZ010001721.1, on the reverse strand, counting down.
AAAAATCCCAGTTATCGACAAAAATTGTAAAAATAAAATCCCCTTGACCACAAGTGACCAAAATGGTCATTTTTGGACAAAAATTGGCCAAAATGGCCGAAGTGTCATGGTCATGTTACGGTCAGTAAGAGTGACATTTTTGGAATCGGCACAAAATTTTACTCCAGATAAGACCTTCAAACCTTCCCCAGCAAAAATGCTGATTAAAGGCCCTTGGCTCCTAGGGTATTTGACTTATGCCTATTTGGTCCCATCCCAAATGGTCTAAATCCATTTCGTCCACAATCAGTTTGTTGAATTACCCTTTGGTGTGACTGCCACTTGACCTGTTTACCATTTTGTCTAATGCCAATTTCATCTAATATCCACTCGGTCTAACACCGCTTAGTCAATAACCTGTAACAAACTGGTAATAGATCAAATATTCATTTAGGAATTAGACAAAAGTGCTATGAGATAATTTGTTAGTGAGGGCTGGAACGAATACTGGAACCAACAGAAAAGCTAGACCACACACAAGCAGACTCCTGGGTCTAGCAAGAGACTGGCAGTTGGTCTCAGACCTGACTGAGCAGATGACCTTCCCCAGTGAGATTGCAATCACCAATATGCGACCAGATTTGGTAGTCTGGTCAAAGCAGTCCAAGTCGGTTGTTCTCTGCGAATTGACTGTCCCATGGGAGGAGAATATAAAGATAGCCCATGAATACAAGACATCCAAATATACCGGACTTATCTCAGAATGCAAGGAGAGGGGCTGGAAGGTCAACTACCACCCAGTGGAGGTTGGATGTAGAGGATATGCGACAAAGTCTCTACTCACGTTCCTCTCGAGAATCGGAGTAACCAATAGAAAGAAGCTGGCTGGGGATCTGACGGAGACTGCTACAAGGTCCTCAGCGTGGATTTGGAGCAGATACAAAGCCAGTTGACCAAAAGAACAGCTGAAGGTGGCATCTTACCCGGATGCTGCTGGCCCGCCTCCTGCCACATAGCCATATCGAGGATAATGGGCCGAAATGGCTGGCAGGAGGACCTCGACTGAGCGTTCAGCTGTTCCGAAGGACAATTGCCTGCACAAGGTGCTGTTTTGATTATCTTGCGGTACTGGACTCCAGTGACCACATGGGAATAGGCCATGTGACAACCAGAACAGGCTGGTGACAGCAAGGAAGACCTGCAAGACTTTTCCGGCAGCCCCGGCGGGGAGGAGGGGGTTGACTGCCCCTAATCAGCCCTTTGCGGTTACCCTTATACTGTTACGATTTCTGATAGACAAGAATACTCCCGAGGTGATCCGAGAGGGGAGCGGAAGAATCCACCCACACGGCCGGATGATATGGATTAACGACTAGGCTTCGCCCCAGGACTACGATTGCACCCAACCGGGTAGCCTGTGTACCATGCAATAGACATTTCAACACCACCAAGGGTCTAAGAATCACCAGGCAAAGGTAGGCTGCTCCAGGGAGTGACAACCCAGCAGCCTAGGAGGGAGCAGTGGGTGAGCAACGCAGATGATTCACGTGAGCGCATGAAATAGTGGCCAAGGTACAACCACAGTGTCACCGATTCCAACGCTACATCCCACAACCCAAGTGCAGGAGCAAAACGTCCTAAGGTGAAGTGGCCTAACTCAACAAACAAAGAAGGTGGGAGGCCATGGATGACAGCTAGACAAAAACGCTGCTCAAGTCCATGAAGGGAAGTGCTGAAGAGAAAACTATCTTCCATGATGGAGGCATATATATCAGTATGGGTCGTAACTTTGGATGTTCACTATGAAGCCGCAGGCAGCTAAGTCGAGGTTGAGTAGACGACAGCAGGAAATCCATGATATAAGACAAATTTAAGAGCCTTACAGCGTCGCTGGAAGGAAGCGAAGAAGGAGAAGAATGGTATTGAAATGAAGGCTCTAGATGACCTCAGAGATGAGCGGAGAAAGAGGTTGAAAGCCCTGTCAAGGCAGAGAGACTAGAAGGAAAAGGAAAGGCGGCTAAGCAATTACAGAAGTTCTATGAAGATCCCTTTGCTTCACAAAAGCCTTTTCAACCCTGTGAAATTTGGCGAACTGAAGGCTACTAGAGACGAGCTACAAAACCACCTGAGAAACACCTACTCTGACACATGAGAACCTACTTTGCCCCCAATGGAAGCCTTGGTTCGTCCAACTTCTCCAGGCGAAAACTTTGACACACACCACCCTCCACGCCTATCGAGGTTGAAAGGTTCGTCAAGAAAGCTAGGGTGGCTCATCTCCAGGTCCCAATGGTGTGCCATACAAGGTCTTCAAGTATGTTACCAGGATGAGGAGACTGTTATGGAGGCTGTTGAGGGTGCTATGGCGAAACAATGTAGTGCCAAGGGTGGAGTAAAGCTCAAAGGCGTGTACATACCAAAAAGAAAAGAATGCTGAGAGAATAGAAACATTCCGTCCAATATCTCTTCTTAACATCGACGGAAAGATCATGATGGGAATCCTTGCAGGCGCCTATCCAAGTACCTGCTCGTGAATGATTCATCGACACAGCTGTTCAGAAGCAGGAGTTCCAGGATTTTCTGGCTGGGTCGAGCATTCTGCAATGATATGGCACACAATCCAAGAGCAAAGAGGAGGAAGATGGACTTATCAGTCTTATGGCTAGACTTAGCCAACGCGTACGGCTCATTGCCCCACTCGATGATATGGTTACACTGGACTCTTCTACATTCCGGACATTAGTGACTTTCTGAAGTGCTACTTTCAGGATTTCAAGATGAGGTTTCCACCAAGGAGTTTACACAAGCTTACCAGCCCCTCGAGGTAGGCATTCGATGGGGTGTGCCATTTCCCCAATTCTATTTGTTATGGCAATAGAAGTTATAACAAGAGCTGCCTGTTCCAGTTGTAGAGAGTATCGAGATTGAACCTGGCTTGAGCTGCCACCAATACGAGCGCTTCATGGATGATCTACCCTTCTCAATCCTGTACAACAGATGCACAGAAGGCTCTTGAGCGGCTGGACCAATTGATAACTGGTGCAGAATGAAGTTCAAACCAAAGAAATCAAGGAGCTTGACATTAGAAAAGGAAGGGTCGATGACAGGACACGCTACAGATAGGCGGTGAGGCCATTCCGTCGATTTCAGATGCCCCTGTTAAAGGCCTGGGTCGTGGTTCACTAAGGAGTTATCTGACAAGAACCAGATAATCGAGATCCGAACGATGGTGGAGGATGGCCTGAAACGTATCGACAGATGTACCCTCCCAGATAAGCTGAAGCTGTGGTGCCTAAAGTTCGGTCTCTTCCAAGGATCATGTGGCCTCTGATGTTGTACGAAATAGCAATGACGCATGTCGAGAGGATGGAGCAGAGATATCTGGCACGTTCGGAAGTGGCTTGGCGTCCCTCCATGCACAACGAACATAAGCTTCTACGGCCATTCCACAAAGCTGAAGCTACCCCTAAGTGCATTACAGAGGAGTTAAGGTGAAGAAGGTTCACATGTTCTCGACACTGAGGGACTCCAGTGACCAGTTTGTTAAGGGGACTGTGCCAGAATTCCGCACAGGACGGAAGTGGATGCCCAGCAAGAAGTTGAGGACATGGAATCTCGGCTGAGGCACAAAGATTGGTTGGTCCTACGCAAACCAACAGAGCAGGGCTAGGCATGAATCCAACCCAGTACTTCTTCAAGCAACCACAAAGATGAAGCGGAAGATGGTTTTCGGATGAAATCCGTCGCAAAGAGAGGAACATCGTATGCTAAAGCAATGCTGGTACAGCAGGGAGCCTGGTGTCGATGGGAGTGCGTAGAACCACGGTCCCTGTCCTGGAAGATATATGGAGATGGAAACAGGCACACTCAAGTTCTTGCTACGAGAACCTATGACGTTTCTTCCTTCTCCACACAACCTGAAGAAGTGGGCCAAAACCGAGAATGAGAACTGCCACAAATGTGGGAAAAAGGGTTCACTCAGGCACATTCTATCAAATTTTCAGGTCCTTCTGGTAGAAGATATATACATGGAGACACAACGAGATCTTGAAAGTCCTGAGTAACGCTGTAAAGACTGCTGTAGACAAATCTAATATGACAAAAAAATCACCAAACGCTCCAGTGATAATCCCATTCGTGAAGGCTGGAACGAATACTGGAACCAACAGAAAAGCTAGACCACACACAAGCAGACTCCTGGGTCTAGCAAGAGACTGGCAGTTGGTCTCAGACCTGACTGAGCAGATGACCTTCCCCAGTGAGATTGCAATCACCAATATGCGACCAGATTTGGTAGTCTGGTCAAAGCAGTCCAAGTCGGTTGTTCTCTGCGAATTGACTGTCCCATGGGAGGAGAATATAGAGATAACCCATGAATACAAGACATCCAAATATACCGGACTTATCTCAGAATGCAAGGAGAGGGGCTGGAAGGTCAACTACCACCCAGTGGAGGTTGGATGTAGAGGATATGCGACAAAGTCTCTACTCACGTTCCTCTCGAGAATCGGAGTAACCAATAGAAAGAAGCTGGCTGGGGATCTGACGGAGACTGCTACAAGGTCCTCAGCGTGGATTTGGAGCAGATACAAAGCCAGTTTACCAAAAGAACAGCTGAAGGTGGCATCTTATCCGGATGCTGCTGGCCCGCCTCCTGCCACATAGCCATATCGAGGATAATGGGCCGAAATGGCTGGCAGGAGGACCTCGACTGAGGATTCAGCTGTTCCGAAGGACAATTGCCTGCACAAGGTGCGTGTTTTGATTATCTCGAAATGGGTTTGGCCCATGTGGTATTTGACAATAGAGAGAATTGCACCAACTGCAGTTGAACCAAATGGATAGAAACAGAGTGTATGGACCTAATGTGTTGAAATCTTCTTATGAATGTTGCATCATTGTTGACCCCCTGTCATGATATGTTTAACATGTTTTATGGCTTGATATGAATATTTAAAACCATTATATGAACCATATTATTTTCATATGTAAACATCGATTTCCAGAAATTGTACTTTCAATCAAAAGTTGTTTTAGTTTCCATTTGTAAAGCAAAGCATTGTATTTTTTTTTTTTTATGATTGGTTTTCCTCTTTTTTTTCTTTTCAAACTTTTACATTTGCCAGTAAATATTTTAAATGTCGCGATATAAAGTTTGTTCTGTATTTGTTAGTTGGATTTAAGATGCCAGTAATTTTCTTCAGTAAAATACTATTACTGATATGTTTTGAAAAGGCTATTGTGATTGTACATGTGCATTGTACAATAAGACGTTACAACTCATGTATATCTTTAAACAGATGCAATAAAGAATAACCCGAGTGAACATCGGCCATGTGGTTGTCTTTTAGTGTACATCAAGTAAATGGATAATTCCTTCTGGGCGCCTATAAATGCATGGCCTATGGCAGCCAGGCAAGTATGGAATTAAATCCTGTGAACGAGGTAATAATATTCTGTAAAGCGCTTTGAGCAGTTTAACTGGAATTTAAGCGCTAAATAAATAACCAGATATAACTATTATTATTATTATTATTTATTTTGAAAGATTCGACGCGAATTAGTTGGAAAGCTTGAAATAGAATTTATTACCCCTCCCCCTAATGTGCTTACACAACAGCATTATAGCACGACAAAGATTTTTGAAAGCAGATGTTCATCAAAGCAAGTTTCAGACTGGGGAATAGTTTGGGAAGATCTTGATACAAACTTTCACATTATTACTTTACTTTGAGATAGAATGAAAGATATTGTGATAAACCACATATCACTTGAAAAATCTTTATAAATGAGTATAATATTACTAAATAAAACAAAAATGGAGTCTCGGTTTATGATTTGCTATATTTTCTATATTTTATTCTTTTAAAAAATTTAAAACGTCTTTACAGGCACGGATTGGGAGAAATTTTTCGGGATAATATCTTTGTTTGTAGCTCTTTGACAAGGCCTATTTTGAGGGAAATTATATCAATGCCAACTGAAACATATTGGGGGGGGGGGGATAATGAATTATATTTCAAACTTAGTTTTGTCAACCATGCACTAAAGCTTCCCATATACTAAAGTGTGTTGTCAACGAGATACATTACATTTATTTACCATTCTAAAAAGGTTAAAAACTGAGGGCTTTCTTGCCAGTGGGATAGTGTACTGAACCTCGCGTGTTTTAAAGCAATAATACTCTATACGCTTTATGTTTTATTGATTTTAAAATCAAAAGTGATATTTAGGATTTGATCGCTATGAAACCAAAAGTACATTGAACATGTCGAAAAGCATAGATTTTACCCTCTTAGTTTTTCATTCGCCAATAGTGAATCAAGGATTTTAATATAAAAAGGATAGAAATCAACTTGGAGTAAACGCTCCAGAGGAAAAAGAAAAAAAAAAAAGAAGAAAAAAAAAGAAAAGCTGCATTACTTCACCGCGATCTCTTGTATTTACTCAAAATTGATTTTCATAATCAGAGCAAAATTTGACAGTTTGTATGACAGCTAGTGTATCTATCCTTGCTCAACTTCAGAACAGTGTGACGCGGGCTTTATGAACATGATGAACGAAATAGCGGCATCTAATTTTGCAGCGAAACCACACATGAAGATTGGATAAATATAATCGTATTCATTTCTCTCACAACAATCTATACAATCACCTAATAAATATTAATATAATAGGTAGATTTATAGTTTTGGTTCATTATTTTTATGTGAAAAACAAAAGTAATAATTTTAGTTTCTATTTAACAATATAGCTCATAAAAAAAAAATCATATATCTTTACGTTTACCTAGTGGCTACGCTATATGTGCTATCTAATTAGTATTGTTATCTTTCTTAAGACCATTTGGTAATTAAGGACATCAAGGTGTCAGTTTCTGTTTTAAAAGACCGAAAAAACCCTGAAGGTACACTAATTTATACAATTAAGGGTGCAAATTTCTCAACATAGCTCATATAAAATATATAGATCTTTATGTTTCATTTTTACTTTATGACTTATCTAATTATTGCATGTAGCAACGGCGTAAATCCGTGTCGAGGAGTGGGGGGGATGAGCGAAATAATTTGACAACTTGTAGCGATCTAGTGACACAAGGAACGTTTTTAATACCTATATAGCAGTGGCGTCGGGACTGATTTGAGAGGGAGGGGGTGCGAATAAAATTTGTCTTTGAATTTATGCTTTTAGCTTACGGCTGCCTTAATTACTGTTCAGTTTAGTAATGAAAAAATAATGCGAGCGCGAAGCGCGAGCCGAAAATTTTAAGCTAAAAGTTGGAGATATTTGTGCATTATACTTCCTACTTAGTATCAGCGAGCGCGAAGCGCGAGCCGAAAATTTTTAAGCTGAAATTGGATATTTTTGTGTATTAAAGGTCCTATATAGTATCCGCGAGCGCGAAAAAAAACACAACCAAAAACAAAAATATATAATAGAGGCAGCGGAATGGATTTGAAAATGGGGGTCTCGATAAAAAAGGGCACTTTTTTCTGAAAAGGGGGACACTTAGATCAAAGGCATAGATCTAAAGAGAAAGCAAGGGGAAATGAAAAAAAAAATTGTCTTTGAATGGCTGCCTTGATTACTGTTTATTTTAGTAATTGAAAAATTAATGCGAGCGAGAAGCGCGATCCGAAAATTTTAAGATAAAGGTTTGAGATATTTGTGCATTGTAGTTGCTATTTATTATCAGCGAGCGCGAAGCGCGAGCCAAATTTTTTTAGTTGGAATTGATTATGTTTGTGCAATAAAGGTCCTGTACAGTATCCGGGAGCGCGAAAAAAACAAAACAAAACAAAACAAAAACGTACAGTAGAGGCCGCGTAACGGATTTGAAAGTGGGGTTTCGAAGGAAAAAAAGGGCACTTTTTCTGAAATGGGGGACACTTTAGATCAGAGGCATAGACCTAAAGAGAAATGTATTCAGAGAGGGAGGGGGTACGAAGAAAAACATTTCTTTGAATGTATGCTTTTAAGAATCATAATGGCTGCCCTGATTCCTGTTCATTTTAGTAATAAAAAAAGTAATGCGAGCCGAAGTTTTTAAGCAAAAAATTGGAGATGTAATTTTGGGCAGTATAAATCCTATATTTTATCAGCGAGAGCGAATTGCGAGCCGAAAATTTAGTATTCATTTAGAAGATTTTACATGCTTTGTTAAATAACTGCGACAGAAAACAAATCCACAATCTTTGCTATAAAAGTTTTGTGGGTAGCAGGCCCCAAGTCCTCCACCAAACTAGCCCGCACACAAGCACATTGTCAACAACGCCCTTTCCTAAGGTTTGTCCCCAAACGAGGGCATCGGATCCAACCTTTTTATACTTAGGTTACTGTTTGTTACTAATTGCGAGGTCGCATAGCGACCGAGCAGGAAAATTTGGGGTTTTGGAGTAAAACAGAAGCATTTTTTTAGTATTGAAAGCGCTATTTTAACTACTAACACAGTTATCCAGGGTATTTTTTTTTTCATTTCTTTCTTGAAAACTGGGGGGGGGGGGGATGTTTGTACAGGCCATCCCCCCCTCCTCAAAATCTGGGGGGATGTATCCCCCCCCCCCATCCCCCCCGGGATTTACGCCCGTGGCATGTAGTGTTTAGTTATCTGTTACATATATCCTCATATTCTATAGTTATATAGTTCCTGTCTATATCTTTGCTTCGAATTTGTTTAAGAATACAAAGTAAACTGTATATGTATTTTCTTATTTACTCTTTGGAGAGTTGATATGCAGTGCCATTCGTTTATCTCATTACTAATATCACAACCGAATTTATTACTATGTTTGTGTGTACCTTAACAGGTACATCGCCTTTTACTTGCCCTTTCTTTTTTCTATCTTCTCTTATTTTGGTTATTATAAGCAAAGAACATGACATTGCCCAGGACATATAAACAGAATAGCAACAAGTTCTTGTAAGCATGGATGGTAATGAAGAGTTAAACCAGTGTAATCATACGGCCAAAGATTGTAAATATTATCTTCCTGAAGAATTTAATTCTAAATTTCAGGCTAACAAAACTTCTTTCAGCTTACTTCATACAAATGCCCGTAGTCTTGCCAAAAACCATGAATATTTAAATCATCTTTTATCTTCCGTCAATATGCGATTTTCAGTAATAGGTGTCACTGAAACTTGGTTGAGTAACACATCACCTTCTATCTATAACATAAATGGCTATTCACTAATACGGTCAGATAGGCGATCCGGTAGAGGAGGAGGAGTTGCGATGTATATTTCTAATATGTTGATGTTTAAGCTGCGACCAGATTTAACTTTTAAAAATGAGTTTATCGACTCCGCATGCATTGAAGTAAGCCTCCAAAATAGAAAGAATCTTATTATATGTACAATCTATAGGCCGCCTAATACAGACGTAAATACCTTCCTCGAAGATCTCAATATAGTCTTAGAAAATATAAATCATGAAAATAAGGATGTTTACTTAATGGGTGATTTTAACATTGACTTGTATGAATACTGATAAACATCTCCACTATGAATTTTGTAAACATGTTACAAGCCAGTTCTTTTACTAAACTATTGATAAGCCCACAGAATAACTACGAACTCTGCTACTTTAATAGACAATATTTTTAACAAATGTCTTGCTGATCATTTAGACGCAGGTCTCTTTGTATAGTGAAGATATCGGATCACATTCCTATATTTATAATTATAATAATGAATCATTATCCCAAAGAAAGCAAATTAACCTACAATGTTTCGTAAATTCACTGCCGAAAAAATATTAAGTTTGAATAACGATTAGAGATGGAAGACTGGAATGATGTATTGACCTGCAGCGACACGAACACTGCATATAGCCTTTTTTGGAACACCTTTTCATCTCATTTCAATAGATGTATTCCAAAAACTGGAAGTAAAGTTAATAAAAGAAAACCTCAAAATCCATGATTACCAAGGGAATTCTTTGTTCAATAAGACATAGAAATGTGTTATATAAACGTAGTCTTGCACGTCCAAATGATGAGATTAAACGTAAATATAAGACTTATAGGAACAAATTGACAACATAATACGACTCCTCGCCGTAAAATGTATTTTTGCAAAAAGAGTTTTGAAAATGCTAATGGGAATATGTCATCCACGCTGGAAGTTATAAAAGAAGTTCTTGGGAAAACAAAGAGCACATCCAAATGTCAGATCAATAAAGGATGGTCAATTAATTTCTGAGTCAAAGATATTTCACATTGTTTTAAATGAATACTTAATGTAGGCCCTACCAGGCAGCAAAAATTAATTCCAATGACACCGATTACTTACAGTATCTTCCAACCCATGCGACATTCATTTTTCTTCATGCCCACAGATGGTGTTGAAATTCTGAATATTGTCAGTGCTTTGAAAGTAAGTCATTCGAGTGGCCATGCGAGATGGAGTACGCACTTTTTTGAAACAAGTTGCATGTAAAAGTAATAACGCCGTTAGTACATTATTGTAAATTTATCACTCGACAGGTGTTTTTCCGGATGTTTTAAAAATGCAAAGTATTCCAATATCAAAAAGATGATGCCTCCGTTGGTTTCAAATTACAGCCCAGTCCTCCATCCTTCCCCAAGTAATTTCTAAAGTCATGGAAGACTTGTTTATAATAGATTATATGACTTTCTAGCAAAAATGACTATTATATAGTAACCAGTATGGTTTTAGAAAATTTCATTCCACAGAATGGCAGTATCACAACTACTCGATAGAGGTGTCGAAGGCCTAGCTGAAAGAGACATGTTATTGGCGTGTTTATGGATCTAAGTAGGATTGACACCCTTGACCCGCAAACTTTATACGCAAGTTAGATATTATGGATTGGAGGTGGTGCATACAACAATGCCTTTCAAAACTATTTAACAAATGGAAACAATATGTGTACTATGATCAACAAAATCAGAATTGTTACCGATAAAATGCGGGGTGCCACAAGTTCAATTCTTGGTCCATTGTTTTTTATTTATGTCAAGTGATATTTCATATCAATCAAATGCCATTGGCATATATTCTATGCTGATGACACCAACCGATTATGTTCCACTAGATTTGAATTCCCTTTTGAGAACAATAAATACGAACTAACAAGTTTCAAAGTGGTTTAAAAGTAATAAGCTGTCCCTCAACCTCAAAAAAACAAATTTTATATACTTTCAAAACAGAAAAAACGCCAATGATATGCACCCTATTGAAATTGTATTGGATGGCGTACCATTGGGAAAATTAGAAAATGCAAAGTTTCTTGGCGTTTTAATAAATGAAAACCTCAGATGGAATTGCCACGTACGAAATATTTCTAAGATTATATCACGTAATGTGGGTATACTATGTAAATTGAAATACTATGTACCTTTAAATGTGTTGTTTATGTTATACAATTCTTTAACTCTGCCATATATCTCATATTGTAATATTATGTGGGCAAATACAACAACAAATACCAATACAATCCTATTGTTACAAAAGAAAGCTATGCGCATATGTACCAATTCACAATACCGAGATCACACAAGTCCATTATTTGCTCAATTAAGAACCCTTGAAGCTGTTGATATCTGTTTTCTACAAAATGCAATTTTTATGTTCCGCTTAAAAAATAATCAACTTCCGTCATATTTCCCTCCATTGTTTCACTTAAATAGAGATGTCCACTCTTATCCCACTAAACAAGCGAACAAGTTTCATTTAAGTAACCCTAGAACGGCATTGGCTCTTAAATCTATTCGACACACTGGTCCAGATATTTGGAATTCTCTTCCTATTGAAATCCGCAATTTGAACACACTGTATACCTTTAAGAAAGCTGTAAAGTCTATGTTATTGAGTACGTACTGAGCATTTACTTACTACATTTTGCTTATTTGACATGATAAAAACACCTATGTATTTATTAATTGTCTATGACCTGGCAACAATCACTATATATGATCCTATTTTATGTGAAAACCAACCTCTTTCTCTCATCTTTCTTCTCCGCAAGTCATCTTCTTGTTACTTAAAAATGGAAAAAATGTTTTATGTATTAATGGAACTTTTTTAAAGTTACATTATATAAATAGTGCATGCTCTACCATGCAACATACTAGATTATGTGCACGACAAATACTAAATTATCCCGAGGGCACATTTTATTTCACCGAGGCCGTAGGCCGAGTTGAAACAGATGTGCACGAGGGATAATTTAGTATTTGGAGTTCACATAGTCAGTAATGTTGCATTAATAGATCCATGCACTATTTATTATAGTAAATAGACCCCTAGATCTTTGACCTTGCCTAATCTGGTTTTATCTTTGCAACTGTTTGCCAAACTTTTGGTGCTAATTAAGCTATTGTGACGTATATTGTCGTTCCGCGTATCTATTGTTGTGCGCACCATTTTACTGTTATTACACGTACACGCTTGCGCAACAAGGCAATCGATTTCACCATTCATTTTAACACAGGTAAAAACCGTTCAACATAACAAAAAACCGTTCAACATAACAAAAAAGCGTTCAACATACCAGATTATACAACACACACAAAGATTGTTGACAGCTGATTGGATGAATGTGGGTCACATGACATTCAGCGGAATGAGCTATTGAACGAGTGATGACGTAGCCCGTGCAATATCCAAGAATCTATTCAACGGCTTGCAAAAGATCGATGACACGTAGATCTACACACTGAAATTACATACACATACATGCGCGAATGCGCTGCATAGCTGCGTGTACTAAACCGATTTTGTGCGCGTAGGGCCTAGGGCGACGCAGTACAGTGCAGTTAGTTCAGTGCAGTTAAATTCCACACAATTATAGATTCTACACGGAACACGATCGCTAATATGTTCAGCTGTTAGACGGGGACAAGTGTTGATTTGCAAGTTTATCGTTTTGGATTGTTACCGATGCTTTTAGTGTTGGACTGCGAGGATTAATTAACATGATTAATTAAGGTTGGACAACGCATATTCATTTGATATCTGGTGAGTGATGATTAAATGTAAATCGAACAGTTAATTTTCTAACGTTAGATCCAGATCTAACGTTAGAGGGTCTAGGCTAGCCTAGTAGGCTAGCCTAGTAGGCTAAATTAGATCTTAACCTTTAGAATCTAGTACCGGTAGACATCGAGTGTTGTATAAAAGCAATATTCAATGTTTTATTTCGTGCAAGGGTTCGAATATTACATTCGGTGCAAGTTGAACCTTGATCTATTCAACTCCGCTGTCGCGTCGTTGAATAGAACAAGGTTCAACTTGCACGCTCATGTAATATTCGTAACCCTTGCACTCAATAACATTGAATATTGCTATAATGTTGCACGACACGTGACACCCTTTCAACCAATCACAGCTCGTAAAATACGACCACTATTTATATATATAATTGTAGGCTGCTAGCTCATCAAGCACCATGCTTATGCCGCAGTCTTCCCATGTCTGTCACAATCTATGTTATACTTATATTCTGTTACATTTCCTCTTTTAAAATGAAATTTGAATGACTCGTAATACTATGTTCATAAAATGTATATGTGAATTATGATGTGGAAAATAAAATCAATTCAATTCAATTCAATTATGTTTGTAAAGTTGCTGCACTTTATAGATAATATAATTATTATTATTACCTTTATTATTCCAGGCTGACAAAATAACAGACACAGTATTTGCGGTTATGTCGTGGCTTTATTGAAACTTTGTGATGGACGCTTAATAGCCAATTATCATTTGAGGTGTCGGAACGGGGTCATCCCGATAGTCCGCGGGTCCGTTAGTCCGCGTGTCCGATAGTCCGCGGGTCCGATAGTCCGCGGGTCCGTTAGTCCGCGGGTCCGATAGTCCGCGAGTCCGAAAGTCCGCGGGGGGGGGGGGGGGGGGGGGGTGGTGATGTTTGTTACTCTGAAGGTTCGTTATTCCGAAAATAGTAAAAGGTTCGTTATTCCGAAAATGGATAAGTCCAAAAATAGAAAAGGTTCGTTAGTCCGAATATAGAAAAAAGGTTCGTTAGTCCGAAAATGGAAAAAGGTTCGTTAGTCTGAAAATGGAAAAAAGGTTCGTCAGTCCGAAAATGGAAAAAAGGTTCGTTAGTCTGAAAATGGAAAAAAGTGTCGTTAGTCCGAAAATAGAAAAAATGTTCGTTAGTCCGAAAATAGAAAAGGTTCGTTAGTCCGAATATAGAAAAAAAAGGTTCGTTAGTCCGAAAATGAGGTTCGTTAGTCCGAAAATAGAAAAGGTTCGTTATTCCGAAAATGTAAAAGGTTCGTTATTCCAAAAATGGAGAAGGTTCGTTATTCCGAAAATGGAAAAGGTTCTTTATTCCGAAAATGAAATTCGTCAGTCCGAAACTGAAATAATCTGTGGCGAAGCCAGAAAAAATGGAAAGGGCAGCGTGGTGGAGGGGGAGGATCGAATCACCTTCATGCTGTTCAAATGGTGATTCCATAATATATTATATCCGCCCGTCTTATTTCATGAACAGGTTATTTCGAAAAAGTATCGACGGCGAGTTCTTCCGATAAAGAATAAGTTTCTAAAAACGAGCCGTTATCACCCCTGACTAAATACACTGTCCGTCATAAAGGTGGAATATTTTTTTGCCGCTATAGCGACATGATTTTGCTCTGACTTTAATTTCTTGAATATGTTTTTCCCTGCTTTTACTTTTTGGGACCATGGCTATATCTTGGACATTCTCCCAACCCTTCACGTGGACCTTTTTCCAAAGAAGTTTTGTCGACCCCCGTGATGCCCATTTTCGTCATTTTTTCTCATTTTGGGGCCCCTTTTTGTTTTCCCGGCCGATCAAGTCCCCCTCAGTCCTACCCCCTTGAAAAGCAACTGAGGTGCATTGTTTTATATTGTTCTTTAAGTTAAATCTATATTTCTGGGGACAGGCTTAGGTCGCTTGTCTAGGGGAGGGGTTGAAGTAAAAAAACGAGATTGGTGAAAATTCGGAATATTTTATTCCATCTTTATGCTGAAAACAAAAGAAATGAAAAACCACCTTTAACCCTTAAATATCATGATTTTCCCCTTTAAATTTGTTTAGCCTTGATGACAAGGCTATAAATAGTCATTATTGATAATATTTTATTTTGATTTATGTTTGGTTGAGATTTTACAATACAATTTAGGGAAGATAGAAATTTCCATGGTGTAAAAATGAATAAAATGGATGTTTAACCCCAATCAAAATAAATTTTGACCCCTCCCCTAGACAAAAGGGTCGAGCCTGTAACCATAAATCTAGAATTAATTTAAAGAACAATAACAAATCTCCACCTCAGACGTTTTTCCTTGGGGTAGGACTGAGGGGGCCTTGGTGGGTCGCGTGAACAAAAAAGGGCCCCAAAAATAAGAAAAAAGGACGAAAATGGCCATCTTCTGGGGGTGACAGACTTTTTTGAAGAAAAATCCCCGGGAAGGGTTGAGGGAACGTCCAAGATATACCCAGGGTCCCAGAAAGTGAAAGCGGTGACAAACACATTCAGGAAATTAATAACGGAGCAACATAATGTCGATTGAGCCAGAAAAAAATATTACACCTTTATGACGAACAGTGTAATTACTTTCGCAATTATATCCAGTCCGTCTTTACTTCATGAAGAAGTTATTTCGAAACATTATCGGCGGCGACTTCTTAATCTTCCGATAAATATTAATTTCCGCTGATAATGCTTTTAAATAATTTCTTTCATAAATAAATACGGAACGAATAAAATTGCGTAATTAATTATTTATTTATTAAGTGATAACGGCCCAATTTTAGAAACGAAACTTATTTTCTTTAACGAAAGAAGTCACCGCTAAAAATGTTTCGAAACAATTTCTTTACGAAATAAAAAAAGGCACGAAAATAATTATTTAGTTTTGGATTGGTAAAGGCCTGGTTTTAGTAGCGAAACTTATTCTGTTTTTGGAAAGAGTCACCATCGATAACGTTGGGTAATAAATTCTTCATTAAATAAAGACGGAACGAAAACAATTATGGAATAAATTATCTAGTTATGAACTGTTTAACGACCCGATTTTAGAAGCAAAACTATTTTTTTTTATCAGTAGAAGTCGTCGTTGATATTTTTGTGAAATAAATTCTCCGAAAATCAAAATTAAACAGCAAAAAAATTCCCCCTTATCTGGAGATTATTCATGGGTGACCATCCTCCGATTAGACTATTATTGCATAACAATTATTTTATAATTACAACACCGTTTTTGTTACTAAAATAGGTTTAGTTTATTTTCGGAAAAACAAACCTTATTTCATTTTCGGACTAACGAACCTTATTTCATTTTCGGAATAACGAACCTCATTCTGTTTTCGGAATAACGAACCTTTTTCTATTTTCGGACTACCGAACCTTTTTCTATTTTCGGACTAACGAACCTTTTTCCAATTTTCGGACTAACGAACCTTATTTCCATTTTCGGACTAACGAACCTTTTCCATTTTCCGGACTAACGAACCATCAGAGTAACAACATCACCACCCTCCCCCCCCCCCCCGCGGACTATCGGACCCGAGGACTATCGGACCGCGCGGACTAACGGACCCGCGGACTATCGGTTTTGAATATACTCGAAACCATTATGCCCCGTCCCCATCCGATAAAACATTATCGGATCTTTTTCCCTAACGCAGCCCCTGCCCGGGGTAAAAAAAAACCCAGCTTTGGACCCGACAGGGCCCAAAGTTCTGGAAAACCCTTGGCCTAACACCAACCCACCCTTAAATCCAATCATTATTTCTCTCAAAATATATTTGACTGAATCAATTTCCATTACAGCTTATACATGTATATAGAAATGACAATACTGTTCATTTCACTACGATTCCAATATCACAATGTTACTGTAAGCGCTAGATCGAACACCTAATGTACTCGAAGAACATAATTACATGCTATACCAAATATCAAACCCACCACCTCAGCGTGGTTAAATAATTGAACTACGACACCTCCTGCACCCAACTCTCCAATGCCAACGTCAAATATTCCGCTACTTCACATTAATCCTTTATTTCTGTATGTGCATATGCCTATAGCCACCAATCATGTCTTGCTTTAAACTGACCAGTCCCCGTCGCGAAGCGACGGGAACTGACGGATGATTAGTTGTAGGGCTGGTATACCCCGAATCTCTCACAAGTAATATATTTTTTTAAAAATGATACTCACATTGAATTTATGTAACTTCCAAGAATACAAGAGCAGATAGGTTCTTCCACATATTTATGTTGTCATAACAATGATTGATTGATATTTGAAGGCAAAAATCAGTTCCAAACACGTAACTTGTGTTCATATCGCAGGTACGGTACATGGCGATATAGACCCCGGTCGCGAGCGCCGTCTGCTAGCAAGCTAGCTAGGCGGCTAGAGCAGGCGGCTCTAGCGGGCCGTATGCGCTGCTGTTCAAAAGCACAGCGATTTTTTCTACTTCCGGGTCGACCCTTCAAAAAGGTCACCAATCAATATTCAACGTAAATGAGCAAATCCCTTCTACAGCGCTGTCGCCTTCGGCGCCAGCGCTGTCTATAGTTAGTCTTGCTTTAACCACCATACAAGCAAACTCATTTTAAGGTTGGAGATAATGGGAAGGTGGTGGGCAAATTTTTCACTCAAACATATAAGCGTCCGTTCACAATCAAACCACGACGAAGAATAATGCATTTTCGGCCGCTGTTTGTAAGCGTTGCAGAAATAAACCCCAATTCGCATATGACCACCTGTTTACGCGGAAGCGTCAACAATGTGATACAATACCCGTGTATGTTACATTCCGGGCGCGCCAATGGTTCAATAGAACTGGGTCAACAATAAATGCGTACATTACATTCCTGGCGCCCCATTTCAACATGTAAACATGTTGATCAACCCACATTTTATCAGCCATTTAATAAACCATTTTAAATCGTCTTTGACTCTTTAAATTTTATTAAAACCATTCGAAGGACATCAATGTATTACACGCTTGAATTTCAAACAATGATACTATAAAGCTCTCATTAGATACATAGGGAACGAGGCAGGGGGTTATGGGCAGGTTATATAGCCTTTGAGCATGATAAATATTCGGGCAATCTTATACCAGTGAAACAATATAATCAATGGTTATGATATTAGGGCCTTTAACTTGAATGATTATTTCATTTCTATATAAATAATTGATACTTTTTGTCATTAATCTACTTATTCAAGACAAAGTTGGTATCCGGGTTGTCAGCGCACTCCCAGAAGTTTTCCCCTATGCCAAAGTTTTTGGTTACATATTTACTTTAATAATGTTTTGTGAGAATCAGACCAAGGAGGTACAAGAGATGGAGTTCCAACTGGCAACTAATTTATTCAAACAGCTGTCACTTTCTAAAGACGCACAAAAGAATATACAGGTTCAATGCTGCCTTTGATGTGTGACCCTCAAAGCCGACAGATTCATGGGGATATAATGTAGCGAAGTATGTATAAAATAGAATATTGCTTCTTATATTTCACTATTCATTTGACTGATCAGCGCCAAAATTGAGCACATTATAAAATATGAATATATCGACGATGTGATATCTATACATTGGGCTAAATTCAATGACAGCACCTTAAATTTGTGAAAAGGGTTAAAAATCTATCATACTAAAATCCCCTTTTTAACAATCTTCCGATTGTTTCCGGCAGACAAAAATTGAATATGTGCTCGTTGGAATATTGGCATGTATGATGCTATATGTCAGATTAGTGCCCACTAGTGCCCAGTCGAGTAACTTTGATTTATATTTCGGGAAATATTATGACATTTCTTTTCGCTTGCCTCGCAAAGTATACGTATTGTGTATTGCTCACAACTTTCAGAAGTGGAAGCGAAAAGTAATTTCTATTACAAAAGAATATCTCCTTTTCAAAGTGGCCCTCCGAGTGCAGTCGAGTATAGGGATCTTTTGTCTACCAATCTGCAAGGGAGATCCAGTTAAGCACATGCCCGACATATTTTCTTCCCGGGGCTTTGAAGCAAGATCAAACGACTTCGGCTTGCAAGATCTCCAGGGCTTGTTCCTCCTTGATCAGACATATAAGATTCAATACTATATAAGAAATATCGAACTTGCACCCCTCACATGTCACTTTGCCATATATACCCCAGCCCACATTTCCAAATCTTATCTTGGTTTAGGTTTCAATAAGCTTACACTTCAATTTTTCTTCGTTCATTTTAACTGGATCATATAAAAGATGTGATTAGTTGTAAAAGGGTTCAGACAGATGAAACAGTTCTATCTTTGACGAGGGTCTTTACTCTAATAAAAAAAGAGTTCGGAATAGAATCGCATACGCCTTAATTGATAAAATCTTCAAGCCTTACAAGATATTCGATGTATAAATGCAGCATGGTATACATGTAAAACAACTCGACTCTGATCCTAATTATATTTATTCTGTGTATAACAACTGTTATCAACTTATTTATTAACTTTGTCGTCCTATTATTTGGATTTAAAAAGTCACTGATTTCTGCGATAACTCCAGCCTCGGATTCCTTATACCAACGGACTCAGTTAACATGTCTCAACTATATTCTATCCGTGCAGGATGGATAGTGATTTCATTCATAATTTTGCAACTTTTATTTCAAGGAACATTTTGTCAAAATTACTTCTGGTGTTGGGGTAGACGGCATGAAGCAGCGCTTTACGCAGTGAACGGACAAAATATGTCTCACAGATACGCTGTTTCCCATCAACCTATCGCCTTTCATACATTGGTATGGTCAAAAGGAGATTCAATATTAGTAGAACTCGATATCGGCAATCGCTCTTCATATCAAGACCGTTATAAAGTTACTACAGTGGTCATGACTAATGGAAGAATTGCTATCGATTTGGAAATTTCTTTCACAACACAGGGTGATTCAGGAGAACATGTCATTTCGTTATATTTTGGGGGGAGAAAGGAATGTACGATTGGAGTAATTAATTTAGCCATAGCAGTTCCAGAACCTGTCTGTTCAACACAACTTCACAAAGAAAATAACAAAATAAAAATGTCATGTCAATGGGAACAACTAACTGTAGGAGAACGATCGCGAATCGTCGCCAGAAATGGAATGGTTTACGAATATGAGACCCCTGAAAAAAATGTTGGTGAAAATTTCAATTCCACTCTAAATAAATTCAGTGTTTACTTTGCCCCGGAGAACATGGTTGACACACTTAGTTTGCCAAACAAATGTTTAGTTTTATACGGAAAAGGTTTAAATAAAACGTGCCAATTTATTCCAATACAACAGCATAAAATGAACAAGGCCTCAAATGACCATGCCACGATTGAATGCTGTACTTCAGAGACTAACATATCATGGTGGTACTTCTTAGATGATCATTGGTTCTCTCTCAATGTTTCGAAGACCTTATCATTCATCGACTTCGATCACGTTATCATCGTCTGCGGTGTGGATGATAAACACGAACTCCTCGTACATAGCACAGGAATTGTGAAATCCAAAGAGAACCTGCAAATCAACATGTCCCTCATAAGAGCACCTGTTAAGGATACAAATACAATAAAGTGTGAAGACCTTACTCTGCGTGTTACAAATGTTCAAGAATTGGAAACATCAATAGAGATTCAACCGTCAACGTTCTTTGTTGAAAGCTTGGATAATTTGGATGTCGACAGCGATGCATCGACAGAGATTACACCGTCAACATTCCTCTTTGAAAGCGTGGATGATTTGGATGTCGATAGCAATAAGAAATCTATTGATATGGGAATGTTGCTCCTTTTAGTTTTGGTCTTGTCTACATTAGCTCATGCTGTCAGCATCGCTGCATTTGTCTTTTCGTATTGTAAAAAGCCTTAAATAATAATGTCTCATGATTTTGATAGATAATGTCCTGTTCATGCCATTTCAAGGAACAAAACTATTGGTTAATATTGGCTCATACTTTTGGGCAAAGCCTAAACTTGTTAGCATTATAAACGCGTTTGGAATATTGTAACAAATTGAAGCTCATTTTATCTAAATTCTACTATATACTTTCAAAATATACAAACTTCGTGATTTTAGAATATTTTTCTTTCTAATCAATCACGAATCATTTATCATTATTGACTTTAGAATCCTGTTTGAATGAAAAACATATTTCATAATTTGCATAATAAAATATAACATGCATTAATTGTTTCTAAATTAATGTAAATACAATTTAGTTAATAAGAAAAATGTTCATACAAACAAATTTCACGTACTTTAATTAAATGTTGCACAATATAAACTTGCAAATTAAAAGCAAACTGTTTTCTTCATGTACATGAAACAAACTTATGGTGAAAACTTGAGATCGAGTGAGAGTTAAAAAAAAATATGAATGCTACACAGAGGTCACTAAACGGTTTTGAAAGTGTTGGGGTTGAAAATGTGAAAAGGCATAATATGATGGTCACTTCCACATTTTTGTTCATATCTGCTGGTTATAATCTATAGAAATCATAAATGAAATCCGAGTTAAGTCAATCAAAAGTTTTATCTATCATTTATATTATTCATATATTGATCTATTTCTCCTTTCAGTACACTGTAAAGAAATATATACAAAGAAATCTGTATTTTTACACCAAATTGATGTCAGCAGAGTCGCCATAAATTGTGTTTTAAAAAATTCTGTTAATTTCCTCCATGATCTTCTAGGATAAAAGGGGAAAATCAGAGATTTTGTAGGGTTTCTTAAATATTTCGTTAAAACAGAACAAATGTATTAATCTTGATGTATATTTTGTACCTTTCATATAAATACTTGTAGGAAACAAAATAAACCACAATTTTTGTAATTTTACAAATAAGATATGGCAACTCTGCTGACAACATTATCCTGTAAAAATACGGATATTTTTTTTTACAGTGTAGCTGTGGCTAAACCTTTTCAAATTTCGTTATTTCAATTAAAATCATGGATTCACCATTCACGAATGGAAAAGTGAAACTCGACATGAGACTTTAAGAGGGTAGAACATCTTTGCATTTTCATATTTTCAAGAGACTTTAGGTTTTCATAACACTCGAATTGTTAAATATATTTCTTTAATTTAAAGGTCAAGCGTAAAGTAAAAAGTTTTACCTTGAAATTATCGAACAAAGTCTTTTAATCACGCGAGACTAGATACACTATTCCCAGTCATATTGACACTAGAAAGACATAACGAATGTACGATTATAGGTGTACATATAGGTTTGGTATTGTAACAAGGTGATTAGTTAGTCAACAATTCGGACATATGACATGTATGAAATAGTTCTGATTTTGAAAAAATTGTGCTGTGTATGCCCGAGTAGCGGCATAATCAAAATATTGCTTCCCTCAGATATTTCAGCTGTTATACACGAAATATTATTCGATCTAAATAAATTATTGCATGCTATCGAATATTTCCTTAACTTTGTCGGCATATATTTGGTAATTTGGATATAAGCTCCTTTAAAAAAAAATCCAGCTCCAAATCCTTATATCAACGGATTCTTTTAACATGTCTCAACTATATTGTAACGAAATAGGCTTGTATTTCGTTGTAGTTATAATGTTTTTAACGTAGATGGCGTTATTGCAGTTTTAATTACGGTGTTGCTGAGTTAATTTGTAGTGTAATCGATCATTCGATCTTGTAATCAAGTAGTCGATTTTGGTCACTTTTAATTAGAATTATTAGAATAACTAATTAATAAGTGAATTTGCTTTCTTGATTTCTAGGAATTGTTGCTTATCTTTGGAAGACGAGTTTTTCGGTGTATCATTCGTCTAGATAGGATAATGAAAAGTTATTAAATCATTGGTAACTCAATTGTGTAGGAAATCAGGAGAATCGTTAACTGTTACTATTAAATGCAAATAATGCAAAAGTAGGACATGTTGTAAATATCTTTGGATTCCGGCTGGGGTCTAAAAAAATACAGAGCCTAAGGCTCATTGCACTGTAAAGTACTTGGACTAATAAAGTTTGGGTGCTGAACCAAATGAAGTAGAACTGATGCGATGGTTTAAGCATCGTTGTTACTTGGTACCCCGTGTGACGGATTTCTCGTCTCAGGCCGTAGACCAAGAACAACTTTTCTTGAGGTCGTGTCTCCGGACGAACCTTTAATTAGGTTCCGACCCACTAGGGTCGTTGTTCCAAGAGACGACGATACCAGTACCAGGGAACTGGTAGGAGACAACGGTTGGTGGTCTACTGGTAGTGGACTGGTGGTGGTGTCGACTGGTATTGGAGCTCGACTGGTATTGGAGCTGGACTGGTGGTGGTGGTATCGACTGGTAGTGGAGCTGAATATACCAACGGTGAACTGGTCTGGTGGTGGTGGTGAGCTGGTCTGGTGGTGAGCGGAGTCTACCAACGGTGAGCTGAATCCACACCACAGCACCAAGGAAGGGCAAGCAGTGCATGCTGGTATCAACCGTTTGGCAGTGTACAAGCAGGCAAGGAGGCGTCTGGAGGTGCATGCCAGGACGGAGGTTTCCGTTGAACGGAGGAAGGTGGTTACCTGAGCTGACGGAACAAGGGGCAGAGATTTCTTCACTCTGAGGGGCAAGCAAGGTCAGATTGGAGCCGTCGTTGGTCGGGGCAAAGGCAGATCGGCGTATCTGGTGGTGCGTGACAACGGTGGTAGACATCTGAAGGGCAAGCTGAGTAGAGGGGAAGAAATCGTCTGGAAGGTGTTCGAGCAGCTAGGTTGCGGGTATCCAGAGGGAACACTGCAGGGTTTTGTAGAGAGCTTGTGTTGCAGTGCAAGGCAGATTTGAGTCGTCGTTGGTCTTGGCACATGCAGATCGGCGTATCTGATGTGCAGGACAACGGTGGTCATCTGAAGGTGCATGCAGGAGCAAGCTAGAGACAAGGCGCCTGGAGGTGTTTCCCCAGCTAGGTGGTTGGTCGTCTAGAGGGGTTTCTAGATGGTGTGGTCGTGTAGACCAAGGAGTAGAACTGTAAAAGGACTGAATTAGTAGTGTCTAGGTCAATTGGGGGTAGTATACGGCTACCCAAACGGATCCACGACTTAATTTTTGGAACCCGACCAAGAATTCTACCAGCAAGGGGCATCCTGACAAGATATTTGCTGGGGGAAAACCTTCTTAGTCACCGGTTTCGTCACAATATTCTATCCGTGCAGGATGGATAGTGATTTTATTTATAATTTTGCAACCTTTATTTCAAAGAACATTTTGTCAAAGGTACGAATGGTTTTGGGGTGGACGGCAGGAAGCAGCGCTTTACGCAGTGAACGGGCAAAATATTTCTCACGGATATATTGTTGATCATTATATAGCCTTTCCATTCATTCGTATGGTCAAAAGGAGATTCAAGATTATTAGAACTCGGCTTCGGCAATCACTCTTCATATGAAGATCGTTATAAAGCTACTCCAGTGATCATGACTAATGGAAGGCATACTATCGACTTGGGGATTTCTTTCACAACACAGGGTGATTCAGGAGAACACATCATTTCGTTGTATTTTAAGGGGAATAAAGAATGTACGATTGGAGTATTTAACCATCTTTTCAGAACCTATCTGTTCAACGATACTTCACGATGAAAATAACAAAATAGGCCTACAAATGTCTTGTCAATGGAAACAATTGAATGTAGGAGAGCAAGCACGAATCATGGCCAGAAATGGAATGGTTTACGAATATGAGATCCTAAAGAAAATTGATGAAAATGTCACTTCAACTCTGAATAAATTCAGCGTTTACACGGCACCACAGAACACAGTTGACTCACTTAGTTTGCCAAACAAATGCTTAGTTTTATACGGAAAAGGTTTCAATAAAACTTGTCAATTTATTCCAATACAACAGCACAAAATGGACAAGACACCCAATGACCACACCACGATTGGCTGCTGCACTTCAGAGACTAACATACCATGGTGGTACTTCTTAGATGATCATTGGTTCTCTCTCAATGTTTTGAAGACCTTATCATTCATCGACGTCGATCACGTTATCATCGTCTGCGGTGTAGAGGATGAACACCAACTCCTCGTACATAGCATAGGAATTGTGAAATTCAAAGAGAACCTGCAAATCAACATGTCCCTGATAAGAGCACCTCTTAATAATACAAATACCTCAAAGTGTGAAGACCTTACTCTGAATGTTACAACCATTCAAGATTTGGAATCGGAGATTCAACCGTCAACGTTCTTTGTTTAAAGCGTGGATGTCGACAGTGATGCATCAACAGAGATTCAACCGTCAACATCCCTCTTTGAAAGCATGGATGATTTGGATGTCGATAGCAATAAGAAATCTATTGATATGGGAATGTTGCTCCTTTTAGTTTTGGTCTTGTCTACATTGGCTCATGCTGTCAGCATCGCTGCATTTATCTTTTCGTATTGTAAAAAGTCTTAAATAATATGTCTCATGATTTTGATAGATAATGTCCTGTTCATGCAATTTCAAGGAAACAAAACTATTTAAATAATATTGACTGCCCTTGAGGGCAATATGGCATATAGTGCCTGAACTAGCATAATATTGCCCCGAGTCGAAGACGAGGGCAATATGGTGCTAGTAAGGGCACTATATGCCATATTGCCGAAAAAACAGTCAATATTTTTATTATTATCCTTCAACTACCTATCTCCAACATAGGACATTGAAAACACACAGTGTAGTCTACTTACCACATATCCTAGCTGGTCTGGTACAACTGCTACAGTACAGTCATGTATGTTTGAATCCAAATGTTCCACTGTCTTCATCATATTAAATATCAAGGATCAATTCCCCTCGAACATCATGCCTCGGTATAATTTGCAGAATGTGTCATTACGAGTCATAAAGTTTGCTTTCTCAGGATATAACGTTACCAAAAACCGAAAAACTGATTTAAACTGGGCATTTGTCGTGGGATTTTTTTTTCTTTCTTTGTTTCTTCAGCATTCTGAGTTGAACCATTGTGACGCAATAATGCTTCTGTGCGTATCCATTGTCTTACTCTCTTTGTAAACGCGCATCAAAATTACGCGTAGGACCCCGAACGCAGCCGGTCAACATTGTAAAAGGCAGCCTTACGTCAATGCGTGTTTTTTCAATGGGATTTTTTTATTCCGGTCAATATGGCCAATATACCCCGTGATCGCTTCATATATCGATATCATATCAAAACTGCGGTCGGTATGAATTTGCAATAGCCCGGTTCAGATGTCTTATAAGGGTAATAATGGTTAATATTGACTTATACTTTTGGACAAAGCCTAAACTTGCAGCATTTAAATTCGTTTAGCATATTGTAACAAATTGAAGCTCATTTTATCGAAATTCTACTACATACTCTCAAATATACAAACTTCGTGATTTTAGAATATTTTCTTTCTAATTAATCACGAATCATTTATCATTATTGACTTTAGAATCCTGTTTGAATGAAAAACATATTTCATAATATGCATAATAAAATAATACATGCATTAATTGTTTCTAAATTAATGTAAATACAATTTAGTTAATAGAAAAATGTTCATACAAAAATTTCACGTACTTTAATTAAATGTTGCACAATATAAACTTGCAAATTAAAAGCAAACTGTTTTTCTTCATGTAATGAAACAAACTTATGGTGAAAACTTGAGATCGAGTGAGAGTTAAAAAAAATATGAATGCTACACAGAGGTCACTAAACGGTTTTGAAAGTGTTGGGTTGGAATAATGTGAAAAGAGGCATAATATGGATGGTCACTTCCACATTTTTGTTCATATCTGCTGGTTATAATCTATAGAAATCATAAATGAAATCCGAGTTAAGTCAATCAAAAGTTTTATCTATCATTTATATTATTCATATATTGATCTATTTCTCCTTTCAGTACACTGTAAAGAAATATATACAAAGAAATCTGTATTTTTACACCAAATTGATGTCAGCAGAGTCGCCATAAATTGTGTTTTAAAAAATTCTGTTAATTTCCTCCATGATCTTCTAGGATAAAAGGGGAAAATCAGAGATTTTGTAGGGTTTCCTAAATATTTTGTTAAAACAGAACAAATGTATTAGTCTTGATGTATATTTTGTACCTTTCATATAAATACTTGTAGGAAACAAAATAAACCACAATTTTTGTAATTTTACAAATAAGATATGGCAACTCTGCTGACGACATTATCTTGTAAAAATACGGATATTTTTTTTTTTACAGTGTAGCTGTGGCTAAACCTTTTTCAAATTTCTTTATTTCAATTAAAATCATGGATTCACCATTCACGAATGGAAAAGTGAAACTCGACATGAGACTTTAAGAGGGTAGAACATGTATGAATTTTAATATTTTCAAGGGACTTTAGGTTTCATAACACTCGAATTGTTAAATATATATCTTTGATTGAAAGGTCAAGTGTAAAGTGAAGTGTTTCACCTTGAAATCATAGCACAAAATAGTTTAATCACGCGAGTCTCGATACACTATCTCCCAGTCATATCAAAACCAGAAAAACATGTAACAAATTATTACATTATACCGGGTGCACAAGATGTTGACGATTATGGGCATATTATAGGTTTGGTAATATAACTAGGTGATAATAATTCGGACAGATGAAAGAGTTCTTATTTTGACAAAGCTCTGCTGTTTATGCACGAACAGCGGCTTAATTTATATATTCATTTCCGCAGATATTTCAGCTGTTATACACGAGAATATTCCTCGATCTATATTTTTTGTGTACAATAATTGCTCTCGCATATTTTCGTCCTATATTCGGTAATTTGGATATGAGCTCCTTTTATGAAAGCATCAGCTTCAAATTCTTGATATCGATCACTGGACTATTTGAACATGTCTCAACAATATTCTACGGGTACAGGATGGATGGTGATTTTATTCATTATTTCGCAACCTTTATTTCAAGGAACATTTTGTAAAAATTAATTCTGGTGTTGGGATGGGCGGCGGGACGAAGCGCTTTACGCAGTGAACGGACAAAATATTTCTCACAGATTCTATACGTATGCCATTCCTCCATATTCTCGTTCGTTTGTATAGTCAAAAGGAGATTCAAGATTATTAGAACTCATCATCGGCGATTACTCTTCATATCAAGAGCGTTATAAGGTTGCTACAGTGGAAATGACTAAAGGATGGCATACTATCGATTTTGAGATTTCTTTCACAACACAGGGTGATTCAGGAGAACACGTCATTTCGTTACATGGTCGGCAAGAACGTAAACTTTGTACGATTGGAGCACTTAATTTAACCGTTGCAGTTACAGAACCTATCTGTTCAACAATACTTCACCAAGAAAATAACAAAATACAAGTGTCTTGTCAATGGAAACACCTGAATATAGGAGAGATAGCACAAATCGTTGCAGGAAATGAAATGATTTACGAATATGAGACCCCTCTAAGTCTAATGAATGTTGGTGAAGGTTTAAATTCAACTCTGAATAAACATGATAAATTCAGCGTTTACATTGCTCCAGAGAACATGGTTGACACTCTTAGTTTGCCAAACAAATGTTTAGTTTTATACGGAAAAGGTTTTAATAAAACGTGCCAATTTATTCCAATACAACAGCACAAAATTGACAACACACCCAATGACCATGCCACGATTGACTGCTGCACTTCAGAGACTAACATATTATGGTGGTACTTCTTAGATGATCATTGGTTTTCTCTCAATGTTTCGAAGACTTTATCATTCATCGACGTCGACCACGTTATCATCGTCTGCGGTGTGGAGGATGAACACGAACTCGTTGTGCATAGCATAGAAATTGTAAAATTCAAAGAGAACCAGCAAATCAACATGTCCCTCTTTAGAGCACCTGTTAAGAATACAAATACCTTAAAGTGTGAAGACCTTACTTTCAATATTACAACAATTTACAAGAAGCCTGTAGATATGGAAAAGTTGCTTCTTTTAGTTTTGGTGTTATCTACATTAGCCCATACTGTCATCATCATCATAGGCCTCCTTCGGTCGATATCGACCATGGGTAGTGCACCCTAGGTTTTTGATGTGCTGCGTTTGAGGCAGCTTCAGGCTGTGGCTGTGAGGCCCATTCGAGTTTGCTCCTATCACAATTTGTCCAATTTATGAGTTGCTTCTAAACTTACATTGTTCATCCGTCACCTTTCTTCTGAGCCCGTTTCTCTTCGTCAGCATAGGGCAAGGTTGCTTCTGCTCCATCCTGAGTGGCTTGAACGGATGCCCTCTCCATCTTGTTGCGCGTCATCTGCTCTTCTTCCCATGTGATATGTCTATGTTTATTGTATCTCATATCCGCTACAACATCCATGCTGTATCGTAGCTTGGGACGACCAACAGCCTCTTCCCAGATGCAAGTTCTCCATAGAGTGACTTTTGGTATGCGACCTCCTCCATCCGGTGACATGCCCAAGCCAACGAGTCTTGCGTTTCCTTGAGCACGTGTACGATTGTATATGACACTATAGACGATACACGAGCAGGCCTCTGTGTTGCACTTTGTCTTTCCAGGTGATCCCTAAAGATGCGTCGTAAACAGCGCATATGAAGCGTTCAACCTCTTTCCTTGTCTGGTATGGAGTCCAACTCTCGCTACCGTAGAGAGTGTGGCTAACAATGCATGCATTATAAACTGCTGCCTTGGTCTTGATATTGAAAGCTTGCTGTTCTTCCAAACACGTGTTGAGAGTCGAGCAAAGGTAGATGCAGCTTTTCCAATGCGTTGTTGATTCCACATCAAGGGACAGGTTGTCGCTAATTGTGGATCAAGGTATGTAAATTGATGGACCACACCAATTCATATTGTTCGATGGCAATGTTTGTGGGCTTCCTGTCCTCCAAGCACATTAGTCTTTTTCAAACTGATGATAAGCCCAAAATCCTTGCATGCCTGGGAAAGCGATTCATCAGACACTGCAGCTGTTCCTGAGTGTGCGTAGTGATGGCAGCGTCATCAGCAAACAGCATGTCTCTGACGAGGACCTTGCGTACTTTAGTTTTGCCTTAGACGTGCAAGATTGAAGATTGACCATCTGACCTATGTGTGAAGTAGATGCCCTCTCTTGATGATCTAAACGCATGCTTCAGGGCTGGGAGAAGAAGATTCCGAGAGGGTTGGGCCAGGACACAACCTTGTTTGACTCCACTGCGATTATCGAAGGGTTTCGATGAGCTTCCATCGTATTGTACTGTCCTCTCATTTCTCATGGAAGGACTTGATCTATGCTCAGCTGTTTACAGGGGCACCAATCTTGGAGAGAATTGAAAGAGTCCATCTCTGCTACCAGTCGAATGCCTTGGTTAGTCGATAAAGGCTATGTAGAGGGCCTCTGCTGTTCCCTACACTTCTCCTGAAGCTGTCGAAGGAGAATATCATGTCCAGCGTGATCTGTGGCACGGAACCACATTGCGATTCGGATAGACGCGCTCAGCCAGTTTCTGTAGCCTGAACAGAGGACTCGTGCAAACAGTTCCAACAACACTCAGGAGGGAAATGCCTCTGTATTTTGCAGTCGTTCTTTCGCCCTTATTCTTATAGAGTGTGACATTCTTCGCATCCCGCATGTCCTGTGGAACAGACCATCTCTCCAACATTGGCAGAGGACGTCATGCAGAGGATGAAGGAGGGTACTTTTGCAACACTTGATAAGATCTGGTGGAATCCCGTCATACTGTCAGCATCGCTGTATTCGCTATTTCGTTCTGCAAAACGCTTTGAAATTTGAAATTTCTCATGATTTTCGTTGACAATTTCTTGTTCATGCAATTAAGAAAAAATGTTAATAAATATATTGGCCTATAAATTTGGATAAACCCTTATGTTACTGGTATTATTTGAACTCCGCTGGAATACCGTAATTGCATGAAGCATAATTTTTTTGTCTAAATTTTAGAATATGCTTTCTGCCCTCAAACTCTGAGTTCGCACTCAACAAAAAAGCATTTGGCATCTTGGAAGAAGCAATAAGTTCATTTTTATTTGACAGATACATGTATATTAAAGAGTTCATTGTTACCCTTATTGTACAAATAAGTTTGCACCTTTCTTCGTTGCAAGAACAATATTGAATGTGTATCTTAGCACCTTTAAGGGAACAGATGAATATGTTCTTATGATATCATGCCCCAAGACAATTTTGCACCCTTTTCATTTACGGCACCTATTAATTACTATGAGTTGTATATAAATGAGGTATCTTTTGAGTCTATGTTGCCTCAACTTATGCGACTGATAATTTCATTGTAATGTCTTGTGAATATCATATTTCACACTTACAATTTGTATACTTGTATATTATATGTATCACCAATGGAAGACAAATTTCTGTATTATTATGGAAATAAAAATTTGAATCTTGAATCGTGAAACTTGAAAAGATGTTGCAGAATTACGATGGTGCAAAATTATACTTTTATGAGTTGGAACCTGGTTGGAATGATCAACTTTACACCTTTATAAATTATAGGCCTAAAGGATAGTGCCAGATTATTCTATAATCTTACTTTTTGTCAGCTTGTATAATAATGATGATTCCTTGGATGGCATATATTCACCTTGTACATGTTGTTAAATATTCTGAAGGCGCTCTAATTTAGGACACCGATTTCGATTCGTACAGCATTAAAACATCTTCCTATTATGTACCCATTATACTTTTTCGGTCGAGTGTGGTACGGTACATGCAGGTAATATGGACCCCCTAAGCTCATTTGCCTAGTTTGCATAAAATAACGAAATGACACACAGTCTAATCGTTGTTTATATGAATCAATAACTACTGCTCTAACTTTTATTGTGAAGAAAAACAATTATCACCAACTCCCCTGTCTGCAATATTCAAATGTTGACGTCATTACCAAAGTGCCCACATTACCTGCATGTGCAGGTAATATGGGCACATGTATTTAATGTATGTTTTAAAAACTACAATGACTCTACCATGTCTGGAATTGGCTTAAAATGTCGAAAATCATTAACTTTAAGATATAATTTGAAATCATAAGACCCTCAGTAAATCCTTTGACTATATATTTCATTGTTATGTATTTTGTATATTACTTCTTTTTTTAATATTATTTAAAAATTATTTTCATTATACAAGTCAATATAGGCCTACAATAGTTATTTAATATATTAATTATATACTGTGAATATACCCAAAAAAATCGTAGCAAAGAGATTGATGCCTCATCTCAATACTAAGTACCAGAATCATTTCCGCCATTTTGGATGTCCCATATTACCTGCACTAATGTTGCTGTGTCAGGCAAGCATTCAATGCCACATTGCACCCCTTCACTAAAACAAGCTGACCTGTACACGCTAGTATGATCAAAATGATACTATAAGCTTACTAAATATACAAAACAATTGAGGTAACTCCCTCAAACACTCTTTCACCATCACATTCTGTGAAATATCAAATTTTACATCAGGGTAAAAAAATGCCGTAGGTTTTACCTACCTTGTTGGTTTTCAGCAATTTTCACAGAGAAATTTTGGCATCAGATGCTCTCACGACGATATATTTTCGTATACAGTTCATATGAACAACATTATGGTGCTCACACCGGTCACCGGTCACCGGTCGACGGTCACGACATGATTTGCTTCAGGTGCCCATATTACCTGCTGGCCCATATTACCTGCATGTACAATATATGTACCGAAAATACTTACCGGGATTTGAAATAGGATTACAAACTGATAAACTTAGTTCGAGGAAAAAAAGAAAACGTAATATTTTCATAAAATGTATTTAAAAAAAAAACAGATAGATGCAAACAAATACCATGTATTTCTATTAAATATTGCACAATATAATCTTGGAATATACTTTTTTTTTTTGTTCTTCATGTCCATGAAATAAAATTTTGGTGATAACCTGAGATTGAATCAGAGTAAAAACACGGTTTTGAAAGGGGGTGGAGGGGCGGCTAAAAATTAGAAAAAAAATCATATGATTGTCATTTCATACTTTTTTGTTCATGGCTGCTGAATATAATCTATAAAATTTGAAATAAAATCCATTTTGATTCAAATTTTGGTGAAAACTTGAGATTGAGTCATAGTAAAAAGATGAATGCTAAGGCAGAGGTCACTAAACGGTTTTGAAAGTGTTCGGGGTAATTAAGGAATGAACATGTGAAAAAGCATAATGATGGTCTCTGTTCATGTCTGCTGATTAAATTCGAAAATAAAAAATGCGTTGATTCAAATGCTCCAAAAAAAAATGCTCAAAATTTTATTGTCCGAATCGGATATTCTTTTTGCCCTTTTCCCGTGAGCTTGGCAGCCGCTGAGCAGCGCCAGATGGACGTTGCTCTATCCCCCTCTTGTTGAACGCCAAACAGGGAAGCAACAACTACCATTTTTTTAACGTCTTTTGGTATGACGCGGCCGGGGATCGAACCCACAACCTCCCGATTATGAGGCGGACGCTCTATCCACCGAGCCAACACATCGGTATAAATTCAAAGTCGTATGATCTATATCATATCTATTATTCATCTTTAGATCTTTCTATCCTTTAAGT
Organism: Paracentrotus lividus; assembly: GCA_940671915.1. Taxonomy (NCBI): domain Eukaryota; kingdom Metazoa; phylum Echinodermata; class Echinoidea; order Camarodonta; family Echinidae; genus Paracentrotus; species Paracentrotus lividus. The sequence continues at coordinate 44,834,293 of CALNVZ010001721.1, read as the reverse complement.
AGCTGAGACCAAGCCCTTGCCTTTATTTCAATTAAAATCATGGATTCACCATTTACGAATGGAAAAGCGAAACTCGACATGAGATTATAAGAGGCTAGGAAATCTATGTATTTTCATATTTTCAAGAGAATTTAGGTTTCATTACGCTCGAATGGTTAAATATCACTTTTGATTTAAAAGTCAATAAAACGTCAACATGTAAAGTGAAGTGTTTTTTCCTCGTCATCACTGAGCAAAATATCATGCAAAACTCAATACAATGACTATCCATAGCGACATTGGTTTTTGGTCAATTGCAAATTTGAAAGACCAATTTTAATTGGTTAGTGGTCTGTCCTTTCAACATAATGCGCATGGTACAATGGTCTTGATTGGTTATTGCTATTTTGCCACTGATCTCAGAAAGACATATAATATTACACTATATCGTATGCTCAAGATGTTTATGATTCTGGGTAAAGTTTTGACAATTTCCCGTTCCCGCCTTGACTATAAGCTGTGAGATTTGATGAGGTGTTAAAACAGTTCAGACAGTGAAACAGTTTAACGTTTGACAAGAATAGTGCCTCAACATGCTCGGAATAAGGCATCTCATACACATTTATTTCTACCTAGACCATTGTAGACGGTGACTTAATATTCAAGCTCTTTCGCGCAGTTTCACATTATAATTTTTGCTGTTGATATACTACTATACTCTCCAATATATATTCATAGATAACTGTTTTTAACTATAATTCATTAACTCTGTCGGCCTACATCAGTAGCGGACACAGACCGATGTTATACAATAAATTTATCGGGCCCATGCGGAAACATGATAGAGCCGCTTTTGTCCCCAGACAATTGGGCCCGAGAAATGCATTCAATTCGATTTTCTTGGATCTGCGCCTGGCCTACATTGTTCTGTTATTTTGTATTGTAAAAAAGGTATGTGCTTCAGACTCGTTTTATTCCTAACCTCTTTCAACCCCTTTCAACATGTTTCAAAAATATTATACGTGTACAGGATCGATGGTGATATTATTCATCATTTTGCAATCTTTTTTACAAGGAACATTTTGTCAAGATATCAACTGGTGTGGGGAGCCACAGCAGGCAGTTCTTTACGCAGTGAACGGACAAAATATTTTTCATAGATTCAATACTTATGCAATTCCTCAAAATTCTGATGCGTTCGTATGGTCAAAAGGGGATTCAATATTATTAGAATTCGATATCGGTAATCACTCTTCATATCAACGTTATAAAGCTAATTCAGTGTTCACGACTAATGGAAGAATTGCTATCGATTTGGAGATTTATTTTACAACACAGGGTGATTCAGGTGAACATGTCATTTCGTTATATTTGGATGGACCAAAACATAGAAAAAAATGTACGATTGTAGTATTTGATTTAATCAGTTCATGAACATGTCTGTTTAACACTACTTCACAAAGAAAATAACAAACTACAAATGTCTTGTCTATGGGAACCAGTGACTGAAGGAGAGCAAGCGCGAATCGTGGCGGGAAATGACGAATATGAAACCCCTCTATTGAATGGTGGTGAAAATCTTAATAAATTCAGTGTTTACATTGCTCCAGAAAACATTGACGGTCGAATCGTACCTAACAAATACTTAATTTCATACAGCGGAATAAGTTAGTTAAGTCGTGCCAATTTATTCCAATACAACAATATACAATGGGTGCTATGACCCTAAATGACCACACCACGATTAATTGCTGCGCTTCAGAGACTAACGTATCTTTCTTCCTCCACATACGTTCCGTTAGAAAGTTAATTTATTTTCTATATCTCCCTTATACATAAGAACAAAAGACAAATCAAGAAAGAAATGAATAGAACAAGAATTGTGTACAGATTGGTATACGGCGCAGTACTGGCTCTCTTTAATCAATGTAATGATTTTACAATTGAACTTCAAAATTCAACGATTACAATACATCTCAATAATTTGACATTTAAGATTTCTGAATCATTGACATGGCGGTCGGTTAAGTGGAAACTGGAAAATACTTCCATTATAATACTAAAATCATAAGGTACTAAATAGGGTCTATAATGCAACCCCCTTCCCTGACACATACAGATATATAAGACTATTTCAAATAATTTTTGTTTTTGTTTTTTTTTAATTTCAAAAAGGCTTATTGATGTTTTGTAAGATTGTTGAACATCTAACAAAAAAGGGGGAAGGGGAGCAAGGCGTCTAGCACCTAACAAGTGTACAAGACACTAATCACGGAGGCCACGAACAACACCCAATTTGATTTGATTTTGTTTTGGAGGAAACGTGGTTGCGTCCAAGGATACTAGACGGAGGCGCACTCCCGGCTCCTTGCTTTACAATAAAAGGGCATTTTGGTGTAATCTAAAATACTTTAATTTGTGAAAAAATAAAAATGTCCTCTAACGAAAAGTTTACTTTCATCAAATTAACGATCCTTTTTTCTTTTTTTTTTATTTATTTATTCATTATTTTTTTTTTTTTTACAGCAATCTCCCAAAGTTATCGAGTGTAACTAGAGAAATAATAAATACTTTTCGTTACTAAAAAATTATATTACTTGTTCAAATAAATTACAACTTTAACGGAATAAAACAAAATATATTGTATAATATACTCAATCGCTTTTGAGAACTATTATCTATCGGAAGAAAGCAAACATGGAAAACGCGAGAGAGATCCGTTTCTTTCAGGACTAAGTACAAAGACCGCTACTGCTGTCGCTAGTAAGGATGACTGGTTTCGTTACGACTTGAAGAGATGGGTCCGAAGGGAAGATTTCAGTTATCCGTTTTTCGTTATCCTGCCGAAAGAATGATAAAGAGAGAAACACCAGCAAAAGTGGAACTTTTCATGCCACCCCATGCAGAGGTTTAAAACTTAGCCTATCATAAGTACTAATTATGACATATATATATATATATATATATATATAAATGTTTCGATACGAGCTGTGATGTAAGGAAATTATTTAAATGGTTTCGATATAAAACAAACATTGTTTAAACGGGGCAATTAAAATTATGGGATGGGAGGGAAATAGAGCTTTGACTGCTTTGCCGAGAGTGAACATAAAGCTCTAGATTCACTTTGCCAGAGTTACCGTAACAAAAGATTACGTAATACGGATGATCAAGCAAGCATGCCAAGCAAGCCAGGTATTCGTTCGATAACGAAAATAAATTGCACTTTCTTCCTCCACATACGTTCCGTTATAAAGTTAATTTATTTTCTATATCTCCCTTATACATAAGAACAAAAGACAAATCAAGAAAGAAATGAATAGAACAAAAATTGTGTACAGATTGGTATACGGCGCAGTACTGGCTCCCGAGAACGCCAAAGAAAGTTGGCCCGGGAAGGATGACTAATAGCAAAATTATCTCAGAAAATCGCTTATGCAGGTATTTATCTTCTTTCTCCATAAATTGAAAGCATAGAACAATTCAAATCATGCCTCAAAACTCACTTGTTTCAGAAGATGGAAGTAGGAGGCAACATTATGTATTATCGTCATTATCACAAACGTCAATTAATGATTTACAGCTTAAAGATAATCTAGAGTAGTAGTCATAATGAAATAAATCAAAACATAAAAATTACAATCTAATTTTATTATTTACGATATGGAAATATACATTTGCCTACCATTGCTATTTGACCTCAAATCGCCACTAATCCGAAATTACACCGAAATTTTTGCCCTATCATTTGCCTATTTACCCCACCCCCTCTGAATGGCGCCCTCCATTGATAAGGATGCGGCCGCGCGCGATCCTATACTCTTCCTCTAACTCTCTCGCCCCAAAAAACTTCCGTATGTTGCAAAGGATAGGGACGGAGGAGGGATGTAGGCAAATGTATATTTCCATATCGTAAATAATAAAATTAGATTGTAATTTTTATGATTTACTTCAATAGAAATATACATTTGCCTACCATTGCTACGACCAGCACCGACAAAAGTCGGAGAGGGCAACCTAACGGTTATGAACTATGGAGACGCCGCCGCTTTGAGAGGTGCGGTGGAGAAAACACCTCGCTAGCGGCGACGTCTCTCAGGTAAAAGGAGGTGAAAGAATTCGCAACGTCAAAAAGGCCGCCTTGCAGATATCTTCCACCCGACCCCTGTAAATAGGGCCCAAGAGGAGCTGATGCTCTGGTCTGATGGGCCTGGGAGTAGTTCCCTCTTCAAGGGCCTTCACTCCCGCAGCTTGATTGCGGAGACTATCCACCGGGATAACGTATCTCTAGAAACCCCTTTATGGGTTCACGGAAGTAACAAATAACTGTGAAGATTTGCGAAGATTCTCCGTTTTCTTGATGTACCATTTGAGGGCCCTAACGGGGCACCAGAATTTGTCTTCTCTGATAGATGAGAACCCCGTCAGAGGCCGAATGAAGATCTCGATGGCCCGACGAGGCTGTTTGGTTCTTAGCAATGAATGATGTGATAGGAATCAGACGAACCCCATATCTCTCCCAACGAATATGACCTGGTGAATGAGAGAGCATGTAGTGAACTCCTCCTTTGCCCGGAGGCGGATTGCTAGGAGAAATCTTGTCTAATGGACAGATCAACAGGGAAATCGAGTTCAAAGGCTCGAACGGTGGCTTTGACAAAGCCTCCAAGACTTTGGGAAGACTCCAGGCTGGAGTCAAGGGCTTAGAAATAGGGCGTTTAAGAAGAAAGCCCTAAGCAACGCCGAGAGCTGGGGGGAGGTCGAGACCGATCCCCATTAGCAAAACCAGTATGAATGGCCGAAATAGCCGAACGATATCCTCGAATCGTCGAAAGAGACCTACCCTTATCGAACAGAGAAATAGGAAATCGGCAATAAGAGGCAAAAGAGCCTCTCTTGGGGACACCCCAAGAGGTTTGCACCAGGCAAAGAAAGCCTCAAGGCGCGAATTGTATACAATCCTAGTCGACTTCCGCCTACTTTCAACTAGCAGCTCAGCTGCTCTGGTCTGAAAAGCCTTCATCCCTAGCCCGCTGGCGATTAGAGGCCATTGCAGTGGAGATGAAGGTGCGATGGATTCGCATTGAAAACCCCCGACAAAGGTTGAGACTAAGTCCGGTACGGCCGGGAAGGGGCAGCGGCTCCCCTACAACAGGAGCAACAGATCCTGAAACCAGACCCCGACGGGCCAGTGGGGAGCAATCAAGACCACTGTTGCCTGATCCTCCCTGATCTTTCTGAGAACCAGAGGGATCAGCTTGAATTGGTGGAAAGGCGTACGCCTTTCACCCCTTCCAATGAAGAGAGAAACGCGTCCAGAAGGAAAGCCGAAGTCTCCCTGACTCGGGAGCAAAAACGAGGAAGTCTGTTGTTCAGAGAGGTTGCAAACAGATTCTATTTCCAGGCTCCCGAACCTTCTGAATACTAACTCCGAAGACATGAGGGGACAACATCCATTCCGATGGCAGCGAGCGACCTCGGATAGAAAATCTGCTATCAAGATTTCCCCTCCCCCGGGAATGTGGGAGGCCACCGGGACGATCTTCTCCCGATTGCACCATTCCCAAAGGAGGAAACGCTACCCTGTTCAACTCCAAAGAGTGTGTCCCTCCTTGTTTGTGTTGATGTAGACCTTCACAGAGGTGTTGTCCTGAGAATCAAACACCGAAACGGCCCACCAACAGGTCGCGAAAACGTTGAGGACAAACAGAACTGATAAAAGTTCAGAACGTTGATGTGAGGCAGCGGCCTCGGAAGGACCCAAAATCCGGAAACATCCGACCTTGACAATGGCCCCCCCCCCCAACCTTGAAGTGACGCGTCCGTGGTCACTGTAATTGAGGGAAGAGGGTCTTGAATCTCTTTCCCTGAAGAAGAAGGTACGGTTCGTCCAAGGGGAGAGAAGCTTCTTGATCTCCACCGTCAAAGGAATCCAGACCAGAAGGGAGCTGAGGTTCGGCCTGAAAACTTCAGGAGATGCAGCTGGAAAGGTCTCATAAAGAGACGACAATTCGCAAGATGTCCACCAGACTGGCTAAAGCCCCAGCCATCTCAACAAACCTCGGCCTCGAACCCTCCGCATGCTCAGGAGGGACCTCGGCAAGACTGACCAGAAGCCTCTACCCTCTCGAGACTCGGCCGAGCCAGCTGATTCTTGATATCCAACTGGGCACCCAAGTAGATCGGAGTTCGGGAGGGAACGAATTTCCGATTTGGACCAGTTGATCATGAAATCCCAAACTCTCGGTTGTTTCCACTAACAGCGAAAGATGGTGTGAAAGCAGGACCTCCGACGGCGACGAGAAGCCAATACGTCTAAGTAAGCGAAAATTCCGAAGGCCCTTGCCCCTGAGGAACGACATCAACGCCGAGACCACCCTGGTGAATACTCTGGGAGCGGGACGCAGCCCGAAAGGAAGGGCTTTGAAGCGAAAAAGTCTCCTTTCCTACAGCAAACCCCAAAAGATCCCTCGACGAAGGGTCTATGGATGTGGAAATAGGCATCGCTCAGGTCGAGGGACACCGCAAAGTCGTCCTGACCGAGAGCCGAGAAGAATAGAGGCTAGAATTGCGTCCATCACTGAAGGTGACTTTGCGATGTCCTGTTGATCCTCTTTCATTGTTGAGGATCATCCTGAGCGATCCTGAACGCTTGGGGATCAAAAAACGGGGAGAGACACAGAAGGTCGTGGATCCCTCACCCGTTCGACAGTCGTCCTTTTTTCAGGGTGAGTAACTTCCGAAAACAATATGCTCCTGAAAAAGGATCGACTGCGGCTGTGATCGACTCGATAACACCCTCTTGGAAGAGGCTCTTCTAGATCTATCCGAAGACCGTTTCTTGATCACGGGAGAGGACGAAGACGTCGTCCGTGTCGACTTCCAAGCTGGAAGAAACTTCCGAAGTCGAACCACCCACCGGAAATCTCCAAGCGAACTCGGGAAGTCATCTGGAATAATGCTTCCCGTCCTGACGAAAGCTGATTCTTCCGAAGCCTCGCGGAAGAGCCCCCTTACACCTACTCACGATCCTCGGCGGGGAAGGTCTGGGTCTTGAAAAGACACCTGTCGATCATAAAAATCATGAGAGAAAGTTCGGCTACCCTACTCCTGAGGAGGAGTGCCGGGGCCGATCTGCGCAGGAACGAAGCCCTCTTTGTCCTTCTTCTCTTGCCCTTCCCTGAAAAGAGGGCTTTGAAGAAGCCAGATTTAACAGACCTAGAAGACGATGGGCCTGACGAACATCTCTAATAGATAGACAGTTCCTCGGCTCTTCTTACGTGAGCAACTTCTTTTTGTAAGATGTCTGCCAAGTTGCTCCCGCCAAGGAAGGGGAAGTCACGTCAATCTCCTTGACCATATCCGGATGAGGATTGCTTGATATGAAGAGTCTCAAGCACATGAAACTCTACGGGCATTATCCAGCAAGTGGTGTAGCGCAATCTGAAGAACAAGAGAGAAGAAACCTCTCTAAGGGCCAAAAGAATCTCGGCCTGGTCTGGCGAGGAAATGTCCAACTCCATGGGAGCCAGCCAAGAGTTAAAAAATCACCTTTGTCAGATTTCAATAAGGAAGTCTTCCCGGTCTATCGAAAACATCAGCCAACTTCAGGACCTCCGGGGAGATGGGCTTTGGTGTAAAAAGACCATCTCCTCCCTCCACAAAGATACCCACACTTGTCTCAGATATCTTGTGAGGCTTTCCTCGGTTTTGTTGAAGTACAGACGAATTCCTCTTTATGAATGTCCTGTACTCGAAGCTGAAAAGACGTAACAAGCTTCGACCTTCCCGAAAGAAACCTTTACGCCCTCCGAAGTTTCAGGGGTCACTCCGACCTCTGGAACGTATTTATGAAATAAACCACGTAACTTCGCTTCGCCAAAAGGAAGCTCTACAACGATCTTCAGGTTCATCTCGTCGGATGAAATTATCACCGAAGATTAACCTGGGAGGGATCCCGCGTATCAACCCTATCCGATTGCGGATACAAGGGAGTCGGATGAGATTCAAACAAAGAGACGTGAGAATCAGCCCACCGAAACGATCTCATCGTCTGACGAGGAAGATCCAGTTTCTCACAAGGAGGGTGGTAACCACCATTAGAGGTGAGTCGGAGTGGTGACGTACCGCTGCCTCGTACGTTCAAACCCACCTCGAACCTCCGGAGGTACACATCAAACTACCCGGATCGGCATCGGGAGTTGATGTCGACCCGATAAGGGATGTGACCAACCTCGGAGGACAGGGTCTCCCAACGAAAACCGGATCGGTTCGGCAAACGAACGAGTCCTCCGAACCCGAAAAGCGCACCGACTTAAAGGGGCACTGTACCGCGCGGGAACCGGATCGGGATCCGAAACTGCAAGTCTACGACGCTTCGCTACGGAAGGCTCCGCCACCATATCGCGGTGCCGATCGAAGAAACCGACTTGGAAGACGAGTCGGAATCCGGCTTGGCTTCAAAAAAGAAGCGCCCGCCTTGTAACGGACTCTGGCTTCGAACAAGAAACGGTACGGGATCCGAAACACGTTCACGCCTCATGGACGTGTGTCCAAAACAGAAGGGCGGGCACACTCCGAGATGAAAACGGGAGAGAGACGCACCCCCGCCACCAAAGTGGGCGACCGGATATAGCTCGAGGACGTCCCGCTCTGCCGGATACCCGCCGACGGAGTAACAAGAAGCGAACGGCCTCTGGACGTGCCATCCGGGCTAGTGAGTAACCGACAAGCGGCCCTTAACTAATCCGAGGGTATTAGGTCCGCCTTGACGTTAACTCACCCCAAAACCGTACGGAAACCGACTGCGGTGGATCCGATTTACCTCAGTTTAAGGGAACGGCGCCGCATATCCAGTTCCCGGTCAAACTCGATATAGAAACTGAGCTCGATCCGTAGGTTCCTACAAAAAAGAGGACATCGGATACCCTTGAATCCGTAATGACACTGTTATGTAGGGAGGACCCAGGGACAATTGTAACATTTTTTCCAAATTTGACGCTATTCAACTTATATAAGCTAAATACTTGCTTAAAACTAAATAAAATTAAAATGCATATCTTCTTGACATATGAATAGGTTTGGGCTAAGAAACAACAAGTTCATTTTGAAGCCATTACCATTTTAAAACAAGAGGTTCGCGAGTTGTTACATTTGCCCCGTGTCCAGGGGGCAATTGTAACAGACGTCCCTGAGGCAATATTATTACAACATGAAATTATAAACATTTTCGTTTTTCTTTACTCAAAGCTATGCACTTGACAGTCCAAGATTTAAACCACATAAGCTTATTATTAGGGATGTCCACTAAAATTTTTAAGTTATTTTTTTAAGTTGTTTTGCCAGGCTTATTGATAGAGCTTTTAAAAGAAAGATTTTGGTAGTGAATTATCACCAATTGGATGTTCCATTTCAAGGATATGACCCAAAGAGTGTCTCAGATTTACAATGAGCTGCATAGAACACTTTTACAAGTTTCAGACAAAAGCCAGAAATGCAATAAAAGCTCAAGTTTTATGTCCTTTTGTCTATTGATTTATTCAACCAAATGCATACCAAACAATTTCTATGTGTGTATCAACATGAAATGAATTATAGTACATAATTAGGCGTATGAGTAGATTATACAAAAGTTATTGGCTGTACAAAACTGATGGTTTGACAGTATGTTTACTCGGTATGATCCAATATGACCACCGTTGGAAAAAAGTACTCCATAGGGCATGTTTCAATAGGAACACCCTAGACAATAATAGGCTATTTATCATGTGGTGTTGGCTCAGAGCTGAGTGTTGGAGAGGGTAGAGTAATTTTAAAAACTATAAATGGCCAGTGGTAAACATTGTTTCTTTGTTTTTTCACCCAAATAACATTTTTTGTTAAAAAATAGTTACATTTATAGATATCACTTTTCCTTATCTGATCTATTCCAATCATGAGAAATTCCAGTCATAACACACTATCACACCACAAGCATTCTTACATTTTTGAAACACGCTTAGTATGTTTTTTATATCAATTTTTTCAACAGGAAATAGTTACTCATCTACTGCCTGAGTTATTTTTCCTAAGGAGAACTGAACCAAGTTAGAATAAATGATGATATTTACCACTGGCCAATGACAATTCGAGAAGCTGTTTTTTATTTTGAAAAAATTGCTATTACCTCTGGCCTGTGTATTAAATTGAAGTTAGAGCAGGTGCCCAATGGGTTTATTGTTTTGCATTGGGTAAAATGCATGGGTTGACTACATCCATACAGTGAAGTGGAAACCGTTCTAGTGGCCTTTTTGCTGTTGTGTGGAATCCCTATTATTTATGATAAAACATGAAATGCCTTGACTCGTTTATATTAATTTCCACTTGTTTATATATTTCATGATAATGGTGGCAAAAGTATTATATTTACTTATTTTTTTTTTTTTCTTTAGGTTTTTGGGGCTTTTTACCCTTTAACCTTGATAGAAATAAGAACACCTCTACAATTCAATAGTATTTTGGTTCTTTATCTACTATTGACGTAACCATACCAATATATCATAATATAAATTGACGTGGTATAAAATATTATAAATTAGAGAATAGCTCTAGTTGACTTTACACATTCTTTCCAATAAAGTGAATAATTTCTAGAAAAGTAAAAAAGAAGTAAAAATGACAGTTACTTTTTTTTTTGAATTTTATTTTTTTTTTTTTTTTGGTTAAAATGCAAATCTTCAAAATTTACGCCACTTTTTTTCTGGCAAAATCAATATTTCTTTGCCCTGTTAACAAAATTTATTGGACATATATTTTCAGGTATCATATTGAAAATATATTTTTTATCTTTTATGGGGGCTCCCATCTCTCTCTCTCTCTCTCTCCTCTTCTTTTCTTTCTGTCTTTCTTTTTTCTTCTTTCACTCCATCTGTACCTTTTTACTTTCCTATGTGCTCTTCCCCCTTCTCTCTCTCCTCCTCTTCTCCATTTCCCTCCCTTCCTCTCTCTTCTTTCTCTCTTTTAATTTGTGTGTGTGTGTGTGGGGGGGGGGGTTCCGTAATCTCTTTCTCATTTTATAGGATCCTATAAAATAAGCCTTTTCGGATTTCATGGGCTATCCTGTCAGTGCTTCTTTTATGTTTTATACCATGTACACTCGACAAAGAAAATCAAATCAAATCAAATCAAATTATATGTTCACAGTTATCTAATGTCTAATTCTCATGTTTGAGCTCATAGATTAGGTTACCTTTTGTAATTGTAAACAAAGCACTATAATTGACTATACATTCAAACTTATGAAGCTCTGAAGTTCTCTAGTAAAGTGATATAAATTATTAAAGCAACAAGAATAAAAAGAAAACTTGAGGCTCTGATTATAATGAAACAAATGATGAAAAAACTAAAGGCACTTTTTTCGGACAAATCAATATTTCTAATATTTCAAAACGTATTGGACAGATATGTTCAAAGTCATTTAATTCTCATGTCTGAGCTTATCATGCTTATAGATATGGTTACCTTTTGTTTTTGTAAAGCATTATAATTGACAATTCATTCGAAGTGATGAAGTTCTGATGCTTGAGCTTATCGACGAGACTACTCCTATTTACAATTTTGGCATTAAAAGTACCTAATGATCACTATCTTCATATTTGTTTACTTTTTCGTTTCTAGTAAAGTGATATAAATTATTAAATTAAAAAAAAACCCCAACAACTTGAGGCTCTGATTACAATGAAACAAATGATAAACAAACTAAAGACACCCTTTTTTTCGGACTAAATCAATATTTCTTTGCTTTTTCAACAAAACGTATTGGGCAGATATGTTCAAAGTAATTCAATTCTCATGTCTGAGACTTTAAATAAGGCCATTTTTCCTTGTAAATGAAATAAATGATTGACAGATACGTTCAACGTTATGCAATTCTC
>CALNVZ010001721.1:44790949-44819212 GCA_940671915.1 Paracentrotus lividus | reverse complement strand
GGTATGTATAGGTCTACCGGTATATGGCTGTTTGCTGCAGGTGTCGAATCGGGCGTGAATGTCGAGGATTTCGTCTGACGAGAGCTAAGCAAAACGCATATTTGCCGAGAGTGAACATAAAGCTCTAGATTCACTTTGCCAGAGTTACCGTAACAACAGATTACGTAATACGGATGATCAAGCAAGCATGCCAAGCATGCCAGGTATTCGTTCGATAACGAAAATAAATTGCACATGGTGGTACTTCTTAGATCATTGGTACTCTTTCAATGTTTCGAGGACCTTATCATTCATCGACGTCGATCACTTTATCATCGCCTGCTGTGTGGAGGATGAACACGAACTCCTCGTGCATAACATAGGAATTGTGAAATTCAAAGAGAACCTGCAAATCAACATGTCTATCATAAGAGCACATGTTAATAATACAAATACAACAAAGTGTGAAGAGCTTACTCTGAATGTTACAATTATTCAGGAATTGAACATATCAACCGAGATTCAACCATCGACAGCTGAAAGCGTTGATGATGTGGATGTCGTCCGCGATACATCGACGGACATCCAGGAGTCAACATTTGTCTAGCGTGGGTGATGTCAATAGCAATAAGAAATCTATTGACATGGAAATGTTGCTCCTTTTAGTTTTGGCCTTGTCTACATTAGCTCATGCTGTCAGCATTGCTGCATGTGCTATTTCGTTCTGTAAAACACTTTAAATAAAATTCTCGTGATTTTGGTTAACAATGTACATGCAATTAAAAAAAGGTAAATATTGGCCTATTATACATATGGCCAAACCCTAACATGCTAAAGGTGCTGACATAATTGGAATATCGTAATTGAAGCATATAAATTTGTCTAAATTACACAGTATATGCTTTCAAAATGTACAAAACTTAACAGTCTTTCAATATTTTTCGTTCTAAACGACTACGAATCATCTTCGATCTTTATTGTTCAGAAACATTTTGCAACCAAGATTTGTTGCAAAATGTTTCTGAAAAATTGAAGCACCTTTAAATATTTCTCGCGAATTTACTATTGCTATGAGTTGTTTAGTAATGAGGTATCTTTTGAGACTATGTTGCAATAACTGATGCGACTGAGGATTTCGTTGTACTTTCTTGTTAATATCATATTTCACATTTGCAATTTGTATATTTGTATCATAATGTATCAACAATGAAAGACAAATGTCTATATTATTAATCTTCTAAATCTTGAATCGTGAATCTTGAAAAGATGCTGTTACATTTAAAGAGGGTTCCAAATTATAAGTTTATTTCTTAATGTGTTATAACCTGGTTGGAAGAATCAACTTCACACGTCTATGAATTATAACAGTTGTCAGATTATGTTTAATAATTCATTGCTATGATCTTACTTCCCTTTTCATCTTGTATGACAATGATAGTACTGGTTCATTGTATGATACACATGCACATTGCGAAAGGTTCTGAAGGCGCTCTAAGATATAAGACACCGGTTTGGATATGAACTTTATGCTCCCTTTTTTACTGGGTCGATTTTGGCAAAACTAGATATATGTCTTGTCAAAGGAAGTTCACTTCAGAGGCAGCGGAACCGGGGGGGGGGGGCAGGTGGCACTGTTGACCCCATGTTTTTCATCCACCTTAAAAGTGCCCTTTTCATGACCAAAAATGCCACTTTTCCTTTTCGTACCTAATAAAATGTCATTTTTATACTAAAAAGAGGCACTTTTAATACTAAAAAGTGCCCCTTTTTACTCTATATGTCTTTTAAAACGCCAATTTTCCTTTCTTTTAAAACGCCAATACTTAATAGGGTCGGTAATGCAAAATAATTAACTTCAATTTTGAGCTCCTAATTTTCGGCTCGCGCTTCGCGCTCGCGGATACTAAATAGGGTATATAATGCAAAATTAACTCAAATTTTCAGCTAAAGAAAATCAGTTCGCGCTTCACGCTTGCATTCATCATGTTCATTTTGTTTAAAATAAATAAATTACAAAGCCATTACAATTCTTGGTGTAGAAATTTTTTCGGCTTTCGGTTAACCATAAGGTCATATATGAGCTGTAGGGGTAGGTTTCAGATGTCAATCGGCTGCAATCATACTGTATATATATATATATATATATATATATTTTTTTTTTTACTCAATTCAGCGCCCCTCTATGGTCAATTTGGATTTTACTCAATTCGGCGCCCCTCCAAGGTAAATTTGGCGCCCCTTTTAGGTCATTTTGGGCCTACCCGGGGACCCGGGCCCGTAAAGCCCCCCCCCCCCCCCCCCCTCCCACAGAATACGCGCATGATCAGTATTCTTGTTGATATCGAGACGGTAGCTCGACAAGAAGGATTTTCTAGTTAAAACAAACAATATTCTTTGGTTGTCTTATAGACTTTCCCTGTTATCATGGGAACTACAAAATATGTGTTTTTTCCTTTTCCCTTTGATTTATTATCATTATTATTTTTTTTTTTATAACTCCGAAATTGTACATGTTGTATCCCAATAATTCTTTAAATTAGACTATATAAAGGTTGTGTTATGTGTCAAGTGTGAACAAAAATATCACAACGCCATTTGTTTTTATTTCAAGCAGACGATGAGTGTAACTCCAGTTGTAACAACAACAACAAAAAAATAGAAAAATAGGGGGCGATCAATGGGCGGTAAAACCATTTGTAAAAAATCAAAACGCACGGTTTTAGTAAACTCTCTTTGTAAAAGTATTAAATTTCTAACATTCTCTTAATTTTGATTTATACATGCATTTATAGTGATCAGAAATTGATATTTAAAAGTATTTTTTGAAAATTTATCAAAATGTGTTTGTCGCCATCTGTTGTTGACGTAACATATACAGTGTCCCCAAAAATTATTTGTACACTTTGAAAAAATGAAATGAAATAAATCGATGTTGGTTTGAAATTTTAATTACTATTTATATCAAATGGTAGGTAATGTTACTATCACATAAACCCTAAATCTCAAATGTTCCGTTAGTCTCGGAAGTTCTAGGCCGCCATTTGCAATTTTCAGGGCCCAAAAATTATTTGTACACTTCAGAACATAGGTTTTTAAAGGAGTGTTTACAATTTTGGGGGTTTTCTTTGGCTTCCAGGACAGTCATTAACCTTCTTGTTATACTGTCGACCAATTTAGCACTCATTTCACGGCCAATAACACTCCAAGTTCGCTGGAGCATGTCCTGGAGCTGCTGGATGTTGGATGGTCAGTCTAGAGGGCGCTGTTGCTTCAGATCACCTCTCATGTGCTAAATGGGAATTAAAGGACTCCTCCGGGCTGGATTTTGCATTATAAGAAAAATAATGTAAAATCTAAAAAGCATAACACTGAAAATGTCATCAAAATCGGATCAGAAATAGCAAAGTTATGAATTTTCTTAGGTTTTGAATTTTTTAGGAAACAGTTTTTGCCATCTTCAAATTGGCAAACTGATGATGTCTCAGTCCCCCTACTTTTTTTGTATTTTATTGTATGAAATACCACTTATCTAGATTTT
Source organism: Paracentrotus lividus (assembly GCA_940671915.1). Classification (NCBI taxonomy): domain Eukaryota; kingdom Metazoa; phylum Echinodermata; class Echinoidea; order Camarodonta; family Echinidae; genus Paracentrotus; species Paracentrotus lividus. The sequence continues at coordinate 44,815,695 of CALNVZ010001721.1, read as the reverse complement.
CTGCCCCAAGGACATAAAAACAGGGATTAATCCTTGTGGAATGTTCAAGGTCACTAGTGCTTTTACCTATTTCATTATGAGGGATAGATTTTCTGTATACGCAATATATGAAAAAATGAGAAAAATAGGATTTCATATAATAAAATACACAAGAAGTAGGGGGACTGTGACATCATCATTTTGCTCATTTGAATATTCAAATATCTAAATGAGACAATGAGACGATGCCAAGAACTGTTTTACGAAAAAAATTCAATACCTAAAAAAATGCATAACTTTGTTGTTTTTCATCCGATTTTGATGAAATTTTCTGTGTTGTGTTTGTTAAATTTTACTTTACTTTACAAAACTTTTTCATTTCAGCCCGGACTCCTCCTTTAAATCTGGGCTGTGAGGTTGCCCTTTCTTGCAGCTTAACATGTTTTTGTTGCAATTTTGCTTTAATATGGTTTGCTGTGTACTTGGGGTCATTGTTATGTTGGACCGTAAATTGACGACCCTTCAGACTTGAAGCAGATGGGGGCATCTGAGACACTCTGAGGGGCAAGGATATCCTCATGGCTTCAGCATTCATGATGCCATGCTATGAAATTTATCTCTCCAACTCTACTGGTTGCCATACAACTCCAAATCATGAAACATGGCTCTGAGCATGACTGACCAAATGCTGACTGAAAGCTTCCTACAAGACACACATTGTCATGGGCATCATATCCAATCACTTTTGCACTAATTAGGTCTTAGGACAGAGTGCTAGAACTCTGCAGACTTGCTCACATGTAGTTTTGCAAAACCGTGATGCTTCATTGTTACTGTCCCTTACATTTGGCTTCTTTCTTGTCAATTATTCCACTTATAGTCATGTAGCCATTTAGCCTGTTGCAGACACTCTTGAGGGCACCCAGCCATTCCTCAGCCTCTGTGGCCTTGGATGCAATTTTCTTTGGTCGCAAATTGCAATATTTAACTGCTTACAGTCTGTTTATCAATATCATCTTGAAAACTGATGTCCATGAGACTATATGTGCCTCTTAGAGGCTCCCATTTGCGTAAAGGCAGATTGGTCTTCAAGTTGTGTTTCAACATGACAGGGACCCCCCAGCATGCAGCGAATTACTAGTATATTAAAGCATTATTTTAGCAGAAACTTGTTAAGAAGCTAGAAAAGGCACCTCAGATCCCAGATTTAATCCCCATTTAGCACATGAGAGGTGATCTGAAGCGACAGCGCCCTCAAGACACACCATCAAACCTCCAGGAGCTCCAGGACACGCTCCAGCGAACTTGGAATGGTATTGGCGGTGAAATGAGTGCTAAATTGGTCGACAGTATGCTAATGAGGTTGATGACTGCCCTGGAAGCCAAAGAAGTCCCCCAAAATTTTAAACACTCCTTTAAAAACCCATGTTCTGAAGTGTACAAATAATTTTTGGGCCATGAAAATTGCAAATGGCGGCCTAGAACTTCCAAAACTGACGGAACATTTGAGATGAAGGGTTCAGGTGATGGAGACATTACCTACCATCTGATATAGACAGTAACTGAAATTTCAAACCAACATCAATTTGTTTAATTTAATATTTTCAAAGTGTACAAATAATTTCTGGGGACACTGTACATGTGTTGAAATCCTAAATTTGGGTATATTTCTACCTTTAACAGGCTAAAATAGGCTAAAATAGCCATTTAAATGGTATCTGACATTTATTTCTCATTCATTACAATATTTAATATCATTTCAACTCATTATTTTTGACATACTGCACTGTAAATTCACGAGGCATATTTCAAATATTTATTGTTTTATATTTGACGTTGTATTATTTAATGAAACTTAGCACCATTACGTTATTAACTACATGAAGTCACATGTGATATATTGCGTTTTTTTTATTTGCTTTGTTTAATTTCTTATGCTCACTGAATTAAAGACATCGAGATTTCTTTTTGTGAAAATTAAATCAGTTATTATGGCTGAAATGAATGGTGTTATTTGATGGTGGAAGGTTGATGTTAATGGAAGTGTGGACAGTATATTCCAAAATATGCACAGAAACTATACACAAATAAATGAAAATGAATGCAATTTTGCGTGATCAAGTTCTTTTGTTATTTTTTCTGTTTACAGTTTGTTTCTCATGCAAGTTTATTTCAGACAGATTAATTAAAAGAAAGTAGTTTTTATATAAAATAGTTTTGTTTGCTTGTTTCTAGGTTAGATAAATGGATTTTCTTGTAGCTCATTCATCCGAATCAATTTTAGAAAAAGGAATGCACCCAACAAGCATTTTGCATATAAGAAATTCATTTTTTTTTTTTTTTTTTTTTTTTACAATGAACTCAGGCGCGTATCCAGGATTTGGCAAGTCCGGGGGCCCGATGTGATTTTGATTTTGGCGCCCCCAGTGGTGGATCCAAAAGGTACATCCTATTTTTTTCCCCGTAACCGTGAGCCAAAAGGTCAAGCCATCAAATTTTTTCATGTCACGATGGCGGACAGATAATTGGGGGGGGGGGGATAGGTGTGTAAATTTTGTTCCGGCCTTCGGCCAACCATAAGGTAATATATCATCGTGGGGTAGGTTTAGATGTGATCAATCAAATCATGAATAATTATATATATATTTTTTTTTTTTTATTTTTTAAAAACATTTTACTCGATTCGGCCCCCTAGGGTCAATATGGCGCCCTTTCAGTCATTTTCGGGCGCCAACCCGGGGGGCCCGGGCCCGTAAAGCCCCCCCCCCCCCGAATATGCGCATGCAACTGATCAAAGATTTCAATTTTGCGCTCCTCTATACAATAAAACAAATAAATTTGCACCTCCTTGGTTTAAAAAGTTTCTATACTATTCAATGTGTATATCTTGGGGACTTTAAAAAAGATGATTTTACATTTCATTTTTTAAACCAAGCCTCTAGACAGTGTAAATATTGACAGATTTTTCATTGAAGGTACCTATTGCATCCGAAAAAAATTCTGCGGCATTTAGAGGGTGTAAATACACATCTTTATCCTGTGTCTATTTTTTTGTATGTATCGGAATTATCAACTTTATTACCACGTGTCCAAAGTATAACAGTATCAGGTTGAGTGACCATGAATTAATATTCAATTTTACGATTCGACTTTCTTTTTATATCTTGGATAATAATAACCCATTTTATTCTTTATCGATCTTGTAAGGAGCTCCAATAGTACACCGATTTATTTATACAATATTAAAAGAACGCCATCGTATTTTGGCGCTAATTTGCCTTTCATGGGTCGAGTATGGCAAATGTAGATTCATGTCTTGGCAAAGGATGTTCAAAAGTATAATGGTTATTAAAAATTAAAAATATCAACATTATTGTTTAACGCACCGCTTCAAAAATAAAAACGCTCCAAATTTTATTTTGGTATGACGCAGCCGGCTGTTGAACCCACGACCTTTCGATTGCAAGGCAGACGCTCTATTCACTGAGCCAAAAAATCTGTATATATTCAATTTTAATGTGTGAGGGATAAGTCCTTCGCCATGATTGAAATATTGCGCCGATTTACCTTGAATGTAATGAGTGATGCCATTTATTTAATAGCTCATGACTATCACTTGACATTTGCCTCGGCCTTTTTAAACGAAACCTGTTTAATATATATTTAAACAGGTCTTGTTTAAGGCTATAAAACCTCGCTTTTCCGGTTTCAATCAACAATTCTTAAATATTAAACAAGAATTTTAAACTTTTAAACCATTTTTTTTTTAAACAGCGACATTTTTAAACACCGTTCTTACAGTGTAGACAATGTAATAAACTGGGTTTGTATACCTCGAAACATTTTCTATTCTTTTAAAATCTAATATTTCCACGTTATCCTGATGTATTGATGTCGACCCTGTTCATACACTGTAAAAAAAAAACTGTTTAAAATATGAAACAACTAAAGGTGTTGTTTAAGCCGGGCACTCTAACAACGTTTTTCAAATTTGAAAAAACGTTGGTAAATTTTTAAACAGCGCTAATATATACCCTCTAAAGTCGGACCTTAAGTTAAATTTCTATCTTTGGTTAGAACAACACTTTTAGTTGTCTAAAATATTTCAAACAGAGTTTTACAGTGTACGCCCATTGTCCATGGAACAATGATTGTCAATGATTGTGTATATTGGATTGTAAACTAATATACATAAATGTCTTTTATACAAGGTTCGTCCGTATACAGTTCGTATACAATTTCAATTTGCCGACATGCTCCAGCAACATAGATCACTTAACATTTTTTGAAAGTTTAGTTTTTTCTGAGGGGAGAGGCTGAAATGTGAAAGACATAATAATCATGATTGCTAGTATTGTGATGGTTGAGGTTGATGGTATTCTTATTACAAATGACAGGATGCTCGAGATTGATTAACTATCAATTATGACATCATGTCTTCAGGCCGCTCAGATGACAAGACCTGTGCCCTGTAACACAAAGACTTACGATTGATTAAAAGGATTAGGATTTAGATATGATTAAGAGTAGGGTAAGGGCTAGGGTTAGAAGTAATATATCATCTACTTCGGAGCATCCTGTCCACGATGAGGCTACCGAGAAAAAATCAATCGTAACTTTTTATCAATCGTAAGTCTTTGTGTTACACCCCACTAGTCTCTGATCAAGATGTTAATCACCTCATTACAGCCAGTCGATCACACGTTTTATTTCATGACGGATGGTCATGATCTAATCATTATTTATCTATCGATCTTTGCTTAGGCCAAACCCTTTCTAATTCCTTTATTTAATTTAAAATCCTTGATTCACCATTCTTGAACGGAAAAGTGAAAGTTATCATTTAAGTGATTAAGGGGGTGGGTCATTTATAGGATTAATACATTTTGAAGGACGTTTAGTTTCATGACATTAAAAGTCCATCACACATAGACTGAAGAATTCAATGTTTTTCAATGATCCGTAATCTTAGTGATTAGTTGGTGAACAGTTCGGATAGATGAAACAGTTCTAGCTTTGACAAGTCTCATTTCCTTCGTTTAAATAACAGTTCGAAATAGCATAGCATAGCTTTTATTGCTATGAGCGACGGATTAATCCTAAAATTCATTCCAACAGATATTCCAGCTGTCTTCGTCATAATACACCTATTTATGTCCAATAACTGCTGTCGGATAATTCATTAACTCTGTCGACCTATATTCGTTAATTTGAATTCAAGTTCCCTGTTTGTAAAAACGTATAAGCTGGAAACTCTTTTATCTCTGAACTCTTTCAACATGTCTCAAAAATATCATACGTGTACAGGATGGATGGTGATTTTATTCATAATTTTGCAACCTTTTTTACAAGGAACATTTTGTCAAGATATCAGATGGTGTGGAGATCAACAGGAGGCAGCGCTTTATGCAGTGAACGGACAAAATATTTCTCACAGATTATACTGTTATGTTTTTCCTAATTATTCTAGTTCATTCGTATGGTCAAAAGGAAATTCAGTATTATTAGAACTCGATATCGGTAATCACTCTTCTTATCAAGAACGTTATACATTTACTACAGTGATCATGACTGGACAGTTTGCTATCGATTTGGAGATTTCTTTCATAACACAGGATGACTCAGGAGAACACGTCATATCGTTATATGGCTATCGAGGTGGTTGGAGATCATTTGAATACTTATGTACAATAGGAACAATTAATTTAACCATTGCTGACCCAAAACCTATCTGTTCAACACGACTTGGCCAAGAAAACAACAAACTACAAATGTCTTGTCAATGGGAACAATTGACTAAAGGAGAGCAAGCGCGAATCGTGGCAGGAAATGACGAATATGAGACCCCTGTGATGAATGTTGGTGGAAATCCCAATTCTACTCTGAATAAATTCAGTGTTTACATTGCTCTGGAGAACATGGTTGACGGTCGAATATTACCCAACAAATGCTTCACTTCATAGAGTAGAATAAGTTTAATTAAGTCGTGCCAATTTATTCCAATATAACTATATACAATGGGTGCTATGACCCAAAATGACCACATCACGATTAATTGCTGCACTTCAGAGACTAACATATCATGGTGGTACTTCTTAGATGACCATTGGTTATCTCTCAATGTTTCGAAGACCTTATCATTCATCAACGTCGATCACGTTATCATCGTCTGCGGTGTGGAGGATGCACACGAACTCCTCGTGCATTGCATAGGAATTGTGAAATTCAAAGAGAACCAGCAAATCAACATGTCCCTCATAACAGCACCTGCTGAGAGTACAAATACCTCAAGGTGTGAAGAACTTACTCTGAATGTTACAACAAATCAAGAATTGGAAACATCAACCGAGATTCAACCGTCAACATTCTTCGTTGAAAGCGTGGATGATGTGGATGTCGAAAGCAATAAGAAATCCATTGATATGGAAATGTTGCTCCTTTTAGTTTTGGTTTTGTCCACATTAGCTCATGCTGTCAGCATCGCTGCGTTTGTTTTTTCGTATTGTAAAAAGCCTTGAATAATATGTCTCATGAATTCCTGTTCATGCAATTTCCAGGAACAAAACTATTGGTTAATATTTGCTTATACTTTTGGACAAACCCTAAACTTGCTAGCATTATAAACTCGTTTGGAATATTGTAACAAATTGAAGCTCATTTTATCTAAATTCTACTATATACTTTCAAAATAGACAAACTTAATGATTTTATATATTTTTTTCTAATTAATCACGAATCATTATCATTATTGAATTTAGAATTCTGTTTGAAAGAAAAACATATTTCAAAATTTTCATAATCGAATATAACATACAACAATTGTTTCTAAATTAATGTAAATAAACTGTAGTTTATGAAAACAAGATTTATGCAAACAAATATCACGTACTTTTATTAAATGTTGCACAATACAATCTTGGAATATAAACTTTTTTCTTCATGCATGTCATGTACAAGTAACAAAACTTTGCTTAAAACTTGATATTGAGTCAGAGTATAAAGATGAGTCTACACTGTTTGAAAAAATTCAACAAGTTGTTTAAAATCTTAAACAACTGCGTGTTAACCGGTGAATCGTACAGCGGTGTTAAAAAAATTAAACAACCTATACTGTATGTAAACCCCTAACAAAAAGTTCCGCAAATGGACTTTGGGCCATGATAACTTTTCAGGTATGCTTTAGTTATTCCTGATAATTAGACTATTGGAAAGATAATTTATTCCCCTTTTTATCCTATTTGTGATAATTGTGTCATGCTTCAATGCACAGAATGTCATAATAAAGAGAAAAGTAAAACGTCAAATGTTGCAAAATGCAGTTTTATTGATCAAATTGACTTCCAAAACTCAAATTTAAGCCCCAATAACTTTTGAGATATTTTATAATTTTTATTGAATTTTATACCATTGTCAAGTTCATTTATTCTTCTTTTCAATGATACCTTAATTACAAAAATAGTGTTGTTCGTGTGTGCACAGAATATCTGAATAATAAGACAAGTTCAATGTCAAATGTTGCAAATTGAATGCCTATAATGGGGTGGGGTGGGCCCTCTAAGAATACCCCCCACGCACCCTCTGCGTGTCGTAAGAGGCGACTAATGGAGGACCATTACAGCAACAGGGGGCTAGAGTACTGTTGTGTGGCGGTAACAGTAACAATAAAAGCTGGCATTAACCCTTATGACACTGTAGTGTGAAGGCGAATAAAGGCCGCCTATTAAAAAAGGCCTTGCCCTGCATTGGGCAGCAGCAATGCAGTAAGAGTGTCTCGGCGGAAGATCCAAACTTTAGGACAACGGTGAATCTCTATTAAATTGTCGGGCGCACTGGCCATCCCTGATACGGCTGACATGCTGCGGTGAAGAAGGCAACGGAAAACCACTTCACTATTCTTCCAAGACCATCCATGATGAAACACAACAACTATAAGATCAGAGACAAAGGCGTAAAGGGGGCTAACCCATCAACATCCAGGGTAAGCGTCTCGCCCGGTAGGGGATCCCATGAGCGACAGGTGAGCCCACACCGTCAGTCAGATAGTGTCCGCAATAGGTGTAAGATCAGAGTGGGAACTTGGAACGTGAGAACTTCACATCAGAGTGACAAGCTGGAGAACGTGAAGCAAGAGATGAAAAGATTGAATGTCAACATAATAGGTTTAAATAAAACAAGATGGACAAATAATCGGGAATTTACAATCGATGGATACAAAATGATATATGCAGGAGGTGAAAGACATGAAAGAGGAGTAGGACTTTTGATGGATCCCCTTATTTCTAAAAGTGTCTTGGGTTACTGGACGTTGAGCGAACGGGTACTTTTGGTCAAGTTACTGGGGCAACCTTTCAACATGTCGATCATAGTGGTATACGCCCCCACATCTGAAAGCACAGATGAGGATATTAATTCCTTTTATGGATCTTTAGATGAAGCGAAATCACAATGTAAAGCAAATGAGATTACCATTGTCATGGGAGACCTAAATGCAAAGGTGGGTCAGGGTAGAGATGGACAGACCGTTGGTCAACATGGAATCGGCAGAAGAAATGATCGTGGTGACAGATGTGTTCAATGGTGCGAAGGAGAGAATATGATCATCACCAACATATGGTTCAAAGAGCACCCAAGGAGAACATACACATGGGTGAGCCCGGGTGACCAAACTAGAAATCAAATAGACTATATTGCAATAAACAATAGATTCAAGAGAGCAGTAAAACAGGCAAAGACATATCCAGGAGCTGACTGTGGAAGCGACCACGTACCTGTGATACGGACACTACAATGTAAACTCAAAAAACTGAAAAAGGCTAAGGTTGTTGAGAAAATGGACTTCGAACACTTAAGGAACCAGACGTCAGACTCCAATACTCCATACAAGTAAAGAATAGGTTCGAAGAACTAATAGACGAAGGAGAAGAGAACACATGGGAACAGATGAGAAGCATCTTGGTAGAGACTGCTCAGGAGACTGTGCCAAGGAGAAAGAAAAGACGTCAAAGTAAATGGAAAACAGAGGAGATACTGGCGATGATGGAGAAGAGACAGAAATTAAGGGACAGAAAGAGTAGAGAATATAGAGAACTTAACAGGAAAATTAAGACATGCTGCAAAGAGGCAAAAGAGAGGTGGATAAATGACAACTGTGCCGAAATTGAAACACAATATAGTAGGAATTATAAAGTACACCAGAGGATAAATAACCTTACCAACAGAAAGTCATGTTCTTCAAACTCTGGATGCATTAAATCAAGTGATGGAATTATGCTTTTTGAAAAACAGGAAATAATGAATAGATGGACAGAATATATTGGTAACCTATTCGACGATGAAAGAAATGATATGCAGACGTTCCCAGCAGAAGGGGCACAAATCCTTAAATCAGAAGTCTGTAAAGCAGTGACAATGATAAACAAGAACAAATCACCTGGACCGGATGGTGTGGTAACTGAGATGGTAGAAGCATTAGGAGACTATGGCATCGAAAAACTAACAAAAATTATCAACAAGATTTATGAAGAGGGAAAGTTTCCACAAGAATTATGCAAATCAATATTTGTAACACTTCCAAAGAAAATGGGGGCAGTAGATTGTGAAAAATATAGAAGTATTAGCCTCATCAGCCATGTGACGAAGATTATTCTTAGAATTCTGCTTTAACGGGCAAGAAGTAGGATAAATCCAGAGATTGGTCCAGAACAGTTTGGTTTTGTTGAAGATGCTGGCACTAGGAACGCCATATTTGTAATTAGGAACATAAGTGAAAGAGCAGTTGAAATGCAGAAGGATGTATTCATGTGCTTCATAGACTACTCAAAGGCCTTTGACAAGGTTAGACATGATAAATTGTTTGAAGAGCTACGTAAGCTGGATATATATGGGAAAGATCTGCACTTGTTACAGAACCTCTATTACAATCAATCTGCCTGTGTAAGAATAGATGGAGAGTACAGCGAGTACACAGACATCAAGAGAGGAGTGAGACAAGGGTGTGTGATGTCACCGGACTTATTCAATTTATACAGCGAAATTATTCTTAGAACAATAAAGAATGAGGAGGGAATCCTAGTTGAAGGTAACAATATCACGAACACCAGATACGCAGATGACATAGTGTTGTTAGCCAAATCTGCAGAAGGACTACAGAAGCTCTTGGACATAGTAGTTAGAGAAAGTGAAAGAATGGGATTAAATATTAAATACAAAAAGACAGAAAGTTTAGTTGTTACAAAAAGGGGTAGCCCCAGATGCGAACTTAAGTTAGGAGACCGAGATATCAAACAAGTATCGTCCTTTAACTACCTCGGAAGCATCATCACAGAAGATGCCATATGTGAGAAGGAGATTAAGAGACGGATAGCCCTAGCAAAGTCTGCTTTTTCAAAAATGATTAATATCCTTAGAAATTCGTCACTTAATGTAAAAACTAAAATACGGGTACTTAATTGTTACATCAATCCGGTTCTAATGTATGGAAGCGAAGCATGGACAATCACAGCAGATATGTCAAAGCGTCTGGCTATCTGTGAAATGTGGCTTCTCAGACAGATGCTGAAAATCAAATGGTCTGATCGAGTTAGCAATAAGGAAGTGTTAAGGAAAGCTAATGTAAAACAGAAACTGCTTTATGACATACGAATTAGACAGTTGAGGTTTTTGGGATACCTGACACGAAAGGGAGGTTTAGAGAATCTGTCACTGACAGGAAAGTTCAAGGGAAAAAGAAGTAGAGGAAGGAGAAGAGTGACATTGATGGACAACTTGAATAAATGGCTTGAAGAGATAGGAGTAGAGGAAAGATGGTTACAGTTAATGGAGAAAGCTAAAAATAGAGAGTTGTGGAAAATCATGATCTCCAAAGTCTGCAGATATGGCACCTGAATAGAATTGCTACTGTTATTATCTATTCCGTGTTACTCAACTTGAGCAATAACAATGCATTTCGCAACATTTCACTTTTTACTTCGCATTATCTGCATTCAAGTATGATGTTACCATTGCAAATAGAGTATCAATAAAAAGAAGAATAAATGAACTTTACAATGATATAACAAATTGATAATGATTAAAACTCATAGCAAAATTTATCCAGGTTCAAAGTTGTGTTACAGAACATTTAAACTGGACAAATTATCTTTTACTTTGCCTTGCACTCAATTGGTATTCAGGGGTTCTGTGGACCCAAGCATAACATCACCATGGCAAATTAGGTATCAATAAAAAGAAGAATAGATTATCTTGACAATGGTATAAAGTTCATAAAAATTATAAAAACACCCCACAAGTTATCAAGGTCTAAATTGGCTTTGCGGAACTTCAATGTGATCAATAAAAGTGCCTTTTACAACATTTGACTTTTTACTTTTCCCCATATTCTGATCATCTGTGCATTGAAGATTGACATATCCATTACAAATATGATATCAATAGAAAAGGGAATAAATTATCTTTCCAATGATATGAATATCAGGAATAGCTAAAACGTATATAAAAAGTTATCAGGGCCAAAAGTCGATTTGCGGAACTTTTTTGGAGGGGTTTAGTTGCTTAGACTTTTAACACTTTTGTTGTTTAAAAGTTTAGACAACCTGTTGTTTAATGGAATTATTAAACAACAAAATTGTTTAAAGAGTGTTGTTTAAAATAGAAACAGTATTGTTCAAGATTTAAACAACAATTGTTTAATGGTTATCTTAAACAACGTTGTTGCACAAAGGTGTCTCGCAGTGTAGGTGTTATTTATAGGTTAAAATTTATTTTACCTGAAATGATATTGATAACAATATACAATAGTATTATTCTACCCTACTTGAATTATTGTAATGTTGCTTGGGGAAACACTTTCAAGTCATATCTTGATAAGTTGAGAGTATTGCAGAAGAAGGCAGTACGACTTATAACTAATTCTCATTATATACATCCGAGTTCTCCGTTATTCCTTCGTCTGAAAATGTTGCCACTAAGTGAACTTGTGTCGTTCAATTGTGTACTGTTTATGTTCAAACTGCAATCAATTCCTCATGAGAGTACGTTGACAAAAATATTTCTTAAGAAGTCTCAAAGTCATAACTATAATACCCATCAAAGGGGTCTTATTCATCAGCCTTTTGCAAGAACAAATGTCACTCTGACCTCCTTTCATATATCCTGCATTAAAGCATGGAACAGTTTGCCTGTTGATATAAAAAATAGTACAACTCTTTCTATGTTCAAAAAGTTATCCAAAACTTACTTTCTGGAAAGATTATGATGATTTTCCTAAGGACCTACTCATCAATGTGCAGTGTGTGTGTGTGTGTGTGTGTGTGTGTGCATGTTTTTGTGTTTGCTTACGTGTCTCTTTGTAAATAATTACTAGTTTAGCTCAACATTTTGACCTTAAATCATGTTAAATATTCATGTTTATGTAACTGCTGTTTACATTGTTTTGTGTAGATTAGTATCTTCTTTATATCATGTTATCAATGTAATTTACTTCCAGGGCCCCGCTAACAAGCCTAGCTTCCAAAGGGGTCCTAAAATCATTTCATCTATGATGTACTCTAATTTGATAAGTGCTAATGTACTCATTATATAGTTTATATACACATATGTATATCAATATGATTGTATTGTGATGATTTTTGTTTTAAAATAAACTTGAACTTGAACTTGAACTTGTTACGTTAAGTTAAGTTTTTAATATTCTAAACATTATGGTTATACATTTTCTCACATTTTATTCTTTGAAAATTCATTTAGGCGTAGTTCCAATTTCATCAGAGCTGAACGGTAATTCAGAGATAAGCGTTTAGACTAAATAGATTGTAATTTGATCAAGTATACTTCAAGACAGATGAGATAATTTTAATCTTAATAATTTCTCAAACAACAACCTATACAATCACTTAATTAAGCTTAATGTAATAGGCAGATTTGTACTTTTGGTTCATTATTTTTTTATGAAAAAAGGGAAAGTAATAATTGTAGTTTCTATTTAACAACATGGCTCATATAAAAATTATACGTCTTTATGTTTGTATAGCCGTTTCGGTATATGAATAATATAATTATTATTATTATCTTTATTAAAACCATTCGGTAATTAAGGACATGAAGGTATTACACACTTGAATTTCAGACAATTACTATAAAGTTCTCATTAGATACCTAGGGAACGAGGCAGGGGGTTATGGGCAGGTTACCCGTTTAGAATTATAAATATTCGGGCAATCTTATACCAGTAAAGCAATATCAACTAGTAGTTTCAACAACTAGTTACAGCAATATGCCTATTATTCTATATGATTATTTAAATTTTGCATAATTGATACCTTTTGTCATTAATTCACTTATTCAAGACAAATTAAAGTTGGTATTCCAGCTGTCAGCCCAGCCCGGAAAGTTTTCCCGCATGCTGAAGTGTTTGGTTATTTATTCACTTTTACAATGTTTTGTGAGAATTACAAATTGAATAAGATAAAATACTATATCAGAAATATTGAGTCTGCACCCCTCACTTTTCACTTTGCCATATTTGTCCCAGCCCCCATTTCCAAATCTCATCTTGGTTTAAGTTTCAATAGGCTTATACTTCAAAATTTCTTCGTTCATTTTAATTGGATCATATAAAAGATGTTATTAGTTGTAAAAGGGTTCAGACAGATGAAACACGGGCGTAAATCCCGGGGGGATGGGGGGGATACATCCCCCCCAGATTTTGAGGAGGGGGGATGGCCTGTACAAACATCCCCCCCCCCCCCAGTTTTCAAGAAAGAAATGAAAAAAAAAATACCCTGGATAACTGTGTTAGTAGTTAAAATAGCGCTTTCAATACTAAAAAAAAATGCTTCTGTTTTACTCCAAAACCCCAAATTTTCCTGCTCGGTGGCTATGCGACCTCGCAATTAGTAACAAACAGTAACATAAGTATGAAAAGGTTGGATCCAATGCCCTCGTTTGGGGACAAACCTTAGAGAAGGGCTCGTTGGTTGACAATGTTGCTTGTTGTGCGGGCTAGTTTGGTGGAGGGCTTGGGGCCTGACTCCCACAACACTTTATAGCAAAGATTGTGGATTTGTTTTCTGTCGCTGTTATTTAACAAATCATGTAAAATGTATCTTCTAATGAATACTAAATTTTCGGCTCGCAATTCGCTCTCGCTGATACTAAATAGGATTTATTACTGCCCAAAATTACATCTCCAATTTTTTGCTTAAAAACTTCGGCTCGCATTACTTTTTTTTATTACTAAAATGAACAGGAATCAGGCAGCCATTATGATTCTTAAAAGCATACATTCAAAGAAATTTTTTCTTCGTACCCCCTCCCTCTCTGAATACATTTCTCTTTAGGGCTATGCCTCTGATCTAAAGTGTCCCCCATTTCAGAAAAAAGTGCCCTTTTTTTCCATCGAAACCCCAAATCCGTTACGCGGCCTCTACTGTACGTTTTTGTTTTGTTTTTGTTTTGTTTGTTTTTTCGCGCTCCCGGATACTGTACAGACCTTTAATGCACAAACATAATCAATTCCAACTAAACAATTTTGGCTCGCGCTTCGCGCTCGCTGATATATAAGCAACTACAATGCACAAATATCTCAAACCGTTATCTTAAAATTTTCGGATCGCGCTTCTCGCTCGCATTACTTTTTCATTACTAAAATAAACAGTAATCAAGGCAGCCATTCAAAGACAATTTTTTTTTCGTTTCCCCTCGCTTTCTCTTTAGATCTATGCCTTTGATCTAAGTGTCACCCTTTTCAGAAAAAAGTCCCCATTTTTATCGAGACCCCAATTTTCAAATCCATTCCGCTGCCTCTATTTATATATTTTTTGTTTTGGTTGTGTTTTTTTTCGCGCTCGCGGATACTATATAGGACCTTTAATACACAAAAATATCCAATTTCAGCTTAAAAATTTTCGGCTCGCGCTTCGCGCTCGCTGATACTAAGTAGGAAGTATAATGCACAAAATATTCCAACTTTTAGCTTAAAATTTTCGGCTCGCGCTCCGCGCTCGCGTTATTTTTCATTACTAAACTGAACAGTAATTAAGGCAGCCGTAAGCTAAAAGCATAAATTCAAAGACAAATTTTATTCGCACCCCCTCCCTCTCAAATCCGTCCGCCGCCATGCTTATATAGGTATTAAAAACGTTCCTTGTGTCACTAGAATCGCTACAAGTTGTTAAATTATTTCGCTCATCCCACCCCCCCCACTCCTCGACACGGATTTACGCCGTTGAGATGAAACAATGCTCTCTTTGACGAGGCTCTTTACTCTAGTAAAAAGGATTCGATATAGAATCGCATACGCCTCAATTGATAAAATCTTCAAGTTCGTCCAAGATATTTGACGTATGAATGCAGTACGATATACAACTCGACTCTAATCTAAATTATATTTATTCTGTACAATAACTGCTCTCAGCTAATTCATGAACTCTGTCGTCCTATGTTCGGTAATTTGGATTTAAAAGGATCTCTGATTTTTGTGAAAAAGTTACCCTCGTTTCTTATATCAACGGACTATTTAAACATGTCTCAACAATATTCTACGCGTGTACGATGGATAGTGATTTTATTCATTATTTTGCAACCTTTTATGCAAGGAACATTTTGTCAAATTTACAACTGGTGTTGGTATCAACAGGAGGTAGTGCTTTACGAAGTGAACGGACAAAATATTTCTCACAGATTCTACATTTATGATTTTCTTTTATTACGTAATGATTCATTGGTATGGTCAAAAGGAGAATCAATATTATTCGAATTCGATATCGGCAATCGCTCTTCATATCAAGATCGTTATAAAGCTACGACATTGGTCATGGCTAATGGAAGGCATACTATCGACTTGGAGATTTCTTTCACAACATAGGGTGATTCTGGAGAACATGTCATTTCGTTACATAATCGGAAGGGACAAAAAATATGTACGATTGGAGTATTTAATTCAAGCATTGCAGTTCCAGAACCTTTGTGTTCAACACAACTTCACCATGAAAATAACAAAATACAAATGTATTGTCAATGGAAACAACTTACACTGGGAGAGAAAGCACGAATCATGGCTAGAAATGGAATGATTTTTGAATATGAGACCCCTCAAATAAATGTTGGTGAAAATTTCAATTCAACTCTGAATAAATTCAGTGTTTACTTTGCTCCGAAGAACATGATTGACGCACTTAGTTTGCCAAACAAATGTTTAGTTTTATACGGAAAAGGTTTAAATAAAACGTGCCAATTTATTCCAATACAACAGCATAAAATGAACAAGGCCTCAAATGACCATGCCACGATTGAATGCTGTACTTCAGAGACTAACATATCATGGTGGTACTTCTTAGATGATCATTGGTTCTCTCTCAATGTTTCGAAGACCTTATCATTCATCGACATCGATCAAGTTATCATCGTCTGCGGTGTGGAGGATGAATACGAACTCGTCGTGCATAGCATAGGAATTGTGAAATTCAAAGAGAACCTGCAAATCAACATGTCCCTCATAAGAGCACCTGTTGATAATACAAATACAACGAAGTGTGAAGAGCTTACTCTGAATGTTACAACAATTCAAGACTTGGAAACATCGACGGAGATTCAGCCGTCAACGTTCTTCGTTGAAAGCGTGGATGATATGGATAGCAATAAGAAATCCATTGATCATGTTGATACGGAAATGTTACTCCTTTTAGTTTTGGTCTTGTCTACATTAGCTCATGCTGTCAGCATCGCTGCATTTGTTTTTTCGTATTGTAAAAAGCTTTAAATGATATGTCTCATAAATTTGATAGATAATATCCTGTTCATGCAATTTCCAGGAACAAAACTATTATACAAATATACAATGATAATCGAGGATCTGGTTAAAACTATTCGCATCGAAGGAACATCACATAGTACTATTCTCTCGGGGCATCGGCGAGAGGAATACGTACTATGTGATGTTCCTGAGTGCGGAATAGTTTTAACCTGTTCTGAGAATGAGTCATTGTATATTTGTTTTATATCCCTTCCACTATCCTTTTAATTTTTTTAATGAACAATTTTATAGTCTATGCTTACCTTTTCTGGATCCAATAAGTACAAGTACTTACAAAGCGCGTTTTTTGTTCGAGCACCGACGAAAAATCTTGCGAGCGTGAATCGAGTGATTTGATGTCGATCTCATCACAACTCACACCATAATTTTGTGAACAAAATTCACGGAATTTTAGATACAGCATCTTAATTTGTTTTGGAGTATTAACGCTGTAGTCGAGTTCATGAAATCCACAATTTCCTTCGTCATTATACTTGCTGAAATCTTCCGTTATTACCATCAATCTGGCAACATAGTGGAGGCAGCCATTTTGTCTGTTTACAACAAAAATCAGCTGTTGCGCACACCTGGTACAGTGCAGCTCGGCCGAAAGTTTCCCGTGGCGATGCGCGCGGCATGCAGTGGAGAATTCAGGTAAAAGCAGCAGAGTAGCACCGCTCGGCGTTGTTGCGTTCGAAACTCGTGAATAGGGTGGGGGGGGGGGTCGGAACGTATAGTCAGTTTTTCCTCTAGGGAAAAATGTATATGCGTGAGTCATGAAGAAAAAGAACTATTTCTTGGGAAACGTTTTTCTTAGTTAAACTATTCTTTTTCTCCTTGTGTACACTCTCAATGCAAACAATCTTAGATAAGGGATATAATAGTTAATATTGGCTTATACTTTTGGACAAACCCTAAACTTGCTAGCATTATTAATTCGTTTGGAATATAGTAATTGGAGCATATCGAATTTGTTTTCTTCTAAATTCTACATGTGCATATGCTCTTGAAATGTACAAAACTTATTGGTTTTATTTGTTCTTCGTTCTAAAGCATTACGAATCATTAGGTTGACGAAAATATCATCACGGAATTTAGAATTCTGTTTGAATGAAAGAGAAATTGAATATTTTGCATGATGGAATATAAAACTTCTTATCATGCAGCTATTGTGTCTAAATTAATGTACATACAATGTAGTTTATGAAAACAAGATTCATGCAAAGAAATATCAAGTACTTTGATGAAATGTTGCACAATATCTTGGAATATTGAGATTGAGAAAGAGTAAAAAGATAAATACTACACAAGGGTCATTAAATGTTTTGAAAATGTGTGTGTGGGGGGGGGGGGTGCTGAAAATGTGAAAGGGACAATTGATGGTCATTTGCAGTTTTTTTTTTCATGTCTGCTGATCATTAAATATAGAAATCAGAAATTAAAAAAATCTGCATTTATCATTCTATCATATCCATTATTTATCTGTCAATCTATATCTCTCCTCTCAGTAGCTCAGGTCAACACCCTTGCGGATTTCTTTATTTCAAATAAAATCATTGATTCACCAATCCTAAATGGAAAAGTGAAACTCAACATGAGATTATAAGAGGCTAGGACATCTATGTATTTTCATATTTTCAAGAGAATTTAGGTTTCATAACACTCTAATTGTTAAATATCACACTTGATTTAAAATTCTATCAAACGTCAACATGTCAAGTGAAGAGTCTTGAATTGTCGTCGTCGAACAAAATACCACGCGAAACTCAATACAATGACTATCAAAATCGACTGGTTTGTGCATGGTCAATTGCAAATTTTGAGAGGCCGATTTTAATTGGCTAATGGTCTGTCCTTTCAAAATAATGCGCATGCTACAATGATCTTGATTGGTGATTGCTATTTTGCAACTGATTTCAAAAAGACATATAATATCACACTACATCGTATGGTAAAGACGTTGACGATTTTGTGGGTAAAGGTTTGGCAAATTCCCGTCCCAGCCTTGACTAAGCTCTGAGATGTGATGAGTTGTTAAAACAGTTTAGACAGTTAAAACAGTTCAACGTTTGAACGGTTTAATAAAAGTTCGGAATATAGCATCGCATACACCTTTATTTCTACATGAACAGTGACTCAATATTCAGGCTCTTTCCCGCTGATTTACAATATATTTCAGCTGCTAACATACTTCTATACTCTCCGATATAATATTCATAGATAACTGTTCTTAACTATAGTTCATCAACTCTGTCGGCCTTTATTCTGTAATTTAGATAAGCCTGCATTGCTCTGTTATTTTTGTTGTGAAAAATTATAAGCTTCAGACTCATTTTACCATTGGACTCCGACATGTCTCAACAATATTCTACGCGTTTAGGATGGATAATAATAATGTGGATTATTTTGCAACTTTTTGTCCGAGCAACATTTTGTCATGATATGTTCTGGTGTGAGGACCAACAGGAGGCATCGCTTTACGCAGTGAATGGACAAAATATTTCTCATAGATTCTACGCTTATTTCTATCCCCATGATTCTGGTTCATTTGTATGGACAAAAGAAGATTCGATATTATTAGAACGAGGCTTCGGCAATTTTTCTTTAAATCAAGAGCGTTATAAACTTACTGCAGTGATCATAAATTGGGAGATTACTCTCGATTTGGAAATTTCTTTCACAACACAAGGTGATTCAGGAGAACATGTCATTTCGTTGAATTATTTGAAAAGACAAAGAGTTTGTACGATTGGAGTATTTAATTTAACCATAGCAGTTCCAGAACCTATGTGTTCAACACAACTTCACAAAGAAAATAACAAAATACAAATGTCATGTCAATGGGAACAGCTAACTGTAGGAGAACGATCTCGAATCGTCGCCAGAAATGGAATGATTTACGAATATAAGACCCCTCAAATAAATGTTGGTGAAAATTTCAATTCCACTCTAAATAAATTCAGTGTTTACTTTGCCCCGGAGAACATGATTGACGCACTTAGTTTGCCAAACAAATGTTTAGTTTTATACGGAAAAGGTTTCAATAAAACGTGCCAATTTATTCCAATACAACAGCACAAAAAGGACAAGACATCCAATGACCACACCACGATTAATTGCTGCACTTCAGAGACTAACAAATCATGGTGGTACTTCTTAGATGATCATTGGTTCTCTCTCAATGTTTCGAAGACCTTATCATTCATCGACGTCGATCACGTTATCATCGTCTGCGGTGAGGAGGATGAAGACGAATTCCTCGTGTATAGCATTGGAATTGTGAAATTCACAGAGAACCAGCAAATCAACATGTCCATCATAAAAGCACCTGTTGATAATACAAATACCTCAAAGTGTGAAGACCTTACTCTGGATGTTACAACACTTCAAGACTTGGAAACATTGACGGAGATTCAGCCGTCAACGTTCTTCGTTGAAAGCGTGGATGATGTGGATGTCGATAGCAATAAGAAATCCATTGATATGGAAATGTTGCTCCTTTTAGTTTTGGTCTTGTCCACATTAGCTCTTTTCGTATTATAAGATGCCTTAAATAATATGTCTCATGATTTTGATGAAAAATATCCTGTTCATGCCATTTCAAGGAACAAAACTATTGGTTAATATAGGCTCATACAGACCCTGAAGATTCTGACATATGACCTCATTTGGAATATCGTAATTGGAGCATATCGATTTATTTTTTTCCGAATTCTACATGTACATATGCTATCGAAATGTACCAAACTTATTGGTTTTATTTGTTCTTCGTTCTAAAGCATTACGAATCATTAGGTTGACGAAAATATCATCACGGAATTTAGAATTCTGTTTGAATGAAAAAGAAATTGAATATTTTGCATGATCGAATATAAAACTTCTTATCATGCAGTAATTGTGTCTAAATTAATGTACATTCAATGTAGTTTGTGAAAACAAGATTCATGCAAAGAAATATCAAGTACTCTGATGAAATGTTGCACAATATCTTGGAATATATACTTTTTTTCATGTACATGAAACATATTTGGGTGAAAACTTGAGATTTAGAAAGAGTAAAAAGATAAATGCTACACAAGGGTCATTAAATATTTAGAAAATATGTGTGAGGGGGGGGGGCGCTGAAAATGTGAAAAGGATTTCTTCATGTATGATGATCATAAAATATAGAAATCAGAAATTAAAAGAAACAAATCTGCGTTTATCATTCTATCATATCCATTATTCATCTGTCAATCTATATCTCTCCTTTCAGTAGCTCAGGCCAACACCCTTGCGGATTTCTTTATTTCATATAAAATAATTGATTCACCAGTCCTAAATGGAAAAGTGAAACTCGACATGAGATTATAAGAGGCTAGGACATCTATGTATTTTCATATTTTCAAGAGAATTTAGGTTTCATAACACTCGAATTGTTAAACATCACCCTTGATTTAAAATTCTATCAAACGTCAACATGTCAAGTGAAGAGTCTTGAATTGTCGTCATCGAACAAAATACCATGCGAAACTCAATACAATGATTATCAAAATCGACTGGTTTGGGCAAATTTTGAAAGGCTGATTTTAATTGGCTAATAATGCGCATGCTACAATGATCTTGATTGGTGATTGCTATTTTGCAACTGATTTCAAAAAGACATATAATATCACACTACATCGTATGGTAAAGACGTTGACGATTTTGTGGGTAAAGGTTTGGCAAATTCCCGTCCCAGCCTTGACTAAGCTCTGAGATGTGATGAGCAGTTAAAACAGTTCAACGTTTGAACGGTTTAATAAAAGTTCGGAATATAGCATCGCATACACCTTTATTTCTACATGAACAGTGACTTAATATTCAGGCTCTTTCCCGCTGATTTACAATATATTTCAGCTGTTAACATACTTCTATACTCTCCGATATAATATTCATAGATAACTGTTCTTAACTATAGTTCATCAACTCTGTCGGCCTATATTCGGTAATTTAGATAAGCCTGCATTGCTCTGTTATTTTTGTTGTGAAAAAATTATAAGCTTCAGACTCCTTTTACCATTGGACTCCGGCATGTCACAACAATATTCTACGCGTTTAGGATGGATAATAATAATGTGGATTATTTTGCAACTTTTTGTCCGAGCAACATTTTGTAAAAATATATTCTGGTGTGAGGACGAACAGGAGGCATGGCTTTACGCAGTAAATGGACAAAATATTTCTCATAGATTCTACGCTTATTTCTATCCCCATCATTCTGGTTCATTTGTATGGTCAAAAGAAGTTTCGATATTATTAGAACGAGGCTTCGGCAATTTTTCTTTAAATCAAGAGCGTTATAAACTTACTGCAGTGATCATAAATTGGGAGATTACTCTCGATTTGGAAATTTCTTTTGCAACACAAGGTGATTCAGGAGAACATGTCATTACGTTGAATTATTTGAAAAGGAAAAGAGTTTGTACGATTGGAGTATTGAATTTAACCATAGCAGTTCCAGAACCTATCTGTTCAACACAACTTCACAAAGAAAATAACAAAATTAAAATGTCATGTCAATGGGAACAGCTAACTTTAGGAGAACGATCGCGAATCGTCGCCAGAAATGGAATGGTTTTCGAACATGAGACCCCTCAAATAAATTTTGGTGAAAATTTCAATTCTACTCTAAATAAATTCAGTGTTTATTTTGCACCGGAGAACATGGTTGACGCACTTAGTTTGCCAAACAGCATAAAACGGACAAGACAGCAAATGACCACACCACGATTGATTGCTGCACTTCAGAGACTAACATATCATGGTGGTACTTCTTAGATGATCATTGGTTCTCTCTCAATGTTTCGAAGACCTTATCATTCATCGACGTCGATGAGGTTATCATCGTCTGCGGTGTGGAGGATGAGACGAATTCCTCGTGTATAGCATTGGAATTGTGAAATTCACAGAGAACCTGCAAATCAACATGTCCCTGCCTCTTAAGAGCACCTGTTACCTCAAAGTGTGAAGAACTTACTCTGGATGTTACAACAATTGAGAAAAACAAACTCGAACCATCGGCATATTCGGAAGAAATTCATGAATTGGAAACATCAACTG
Source organism: Paracentrotus lividus (assembly GCA_940671915.1). Taxonomy (NCBI): domain Eukaryota; kingdom Metazoa; phylum Echinodermata; class Echinoidea; order Camarodonta; family Echinidae; genus Paracentrotus; species Paracentrotus lividus. The sequence continues at coordinate 44,792,846 of CALNVZ010001721.1, read as the reverse complement.
AGGTTCAACCGTCAACATTCCTCGTTGAAATCGTGAATGATGTGGATGTCGATAGCAATAAGAAATCTATTGGCATGGAAATGATGCTCCTTTTAGTTTTGGTCTTGTCCACATTAGCTCATGCCATCGGTATTGCTGCATTTGTTTATTCGTTTTTTTTTAAATGGCTTAAATAAAAATGTCTCGTGATTCTGGTTGACAATGTCCATGCAATTAAAAAGGTAAATATTGGCCTATATAATTGGACAAACCCTAAAGGGCCTGTCCCACTGGAGGCGATCGTTGTTGCGACAACTGGCGATATTGCTGTTGTGAGTGTGGTAGCAAGTTGTTGTTGTAGCCTAGTGTACATATAGTCGCATTTAGGTTTATAATCACCTTTTAAAAGCTGAATTCTTTACAATTATGACATTATCAGGTTGTCGCCACAACGATCACCGCCTGTGGGACAGACCCTTAAAGGAACTGACATAATTGGAATATCCTAATTAAAGCATATCAATTTTAACTAAATTATATATACTTTCTAAATATACAAAACTTAATGGTCTTACAATATTTTTCCTTCTAAACGATTACGAATCATTTTTAAACTTCGATCGTTCAGAAACATTTTTGCACCTTTAAGAGAACAGATGTTTCTTGCGAAATTACATCCCAAGACAGTGTACGTATCATCCCAAATCAATGCATAGTAATGAGGCATCGTTTGAGTCTATGTTGCCTTAACTTTTGCGACTGAGGATTATATTGTACTGTCTTGTTAATATCATATTTCACATTTACATTTTGAATATTTGTATTATATATGCATCACCATATGGAAATAAAGCTTTGAATCTTGAATCTACAATCGTGAATCATGAAAAGATGCTGCAGAATTACGAGGGTGCATTATACAATTATGAGTTGGAACCTGGTTGGAATGATCAACTTTACACTTTTATAAATTATAGGCCTAAAGGATAGTGTCAGATTATTCTATAATCTTGCTTTTTGTCAGCTTGTATAATAACGATGATTCCTTGGATGGCATATATTCACCTTGTAAAATTTAGGACACCGATTTCGATTTGTACAGCATTATAAACATCTTCCTATCATACCTATTATGCACCATTATACTTTCTTGGGTCGAGTGTGGTATATGTACCAAAATACTGACCGGGATTCGAAACAGGATTACAAACTTATAAAATTAGTTCGAGGAAAATAAGAAAACGTAATATTTCAAACTTCAAATATAGAGGAAAAGTATAAAACCTAATTATTTCAAAGAATGGAATGTGTTGCGTACTCAGAGACATATTATTTTATAATCTTATGTTTTTTATATTAACCTCAATCTAAAAATCACATGATTTATGTTGAATCTTTACGGTGACTGAAAAAGTGAACATTCTTATTTTGATCAGTTTGTAAATTGATGTTCATAAAATGTAGTTTTTGAAAACCAGATAGATGCAAACAAATACCATGTATTTCTATTACATATTGCACAATATAATCTTGGAATACACTTTTTTTTCTTCTTCATGTCCATGAAATAAAATTTTTGGTGATAACCTGAGATTGAATCAGAGTAAATCACGGTTTTGAAAGGGGTGGAGGGGCGGTTGAAAATGAGAAAAAGCATAATATGATTGTCATTTCATACTTTTTTGTTCATGTCTGCTGAATATAATCTATACAATTGGAAATAAAATCCATTTTGATTCAAATTTTGGTGAAAAATTGAGATTGAGTCATAGTAAAAAGATGAATGCTAAGGCAGAGGTCACTAAACGGTTTTGAAAGTGTTCGGGGGGGTTCTAGGACATCTCCCCCGGAGGACAACTCCCCCGGGGACAACTCCCGGAGGACAGGTCCCCCGGAGGACAACTCCCCCGGAGGACAA
>CALNVZ010001721.1:44732224-44785512 GCA_940671915.1 Paracentrotus lividus | reverse complement strand
AATACCAGGTTGTGATTTATCTTTTCATTGCTATAAAAAAATTTTTCCACTTGCTACCATTTTATTTGACACAGACTGTACAATGGGTGCTATGGACCATGATGCACCCTAAATTGACCACCGCCACGAATTAATTGCTGCACTCAGGAGACTAACATATTTATGTGGTACTTTCTTAGCATCATGGTTCTTCTTCAATGTTTCGGAGCGACCTTATCATTCATCGACGTTTCGATCACTTTATCATCGCCTGCTGTGTGGAGGATGAACACGAATCCTCGTTCATAGCATAGGAATTGTGAAATTCAAATGAGAACCTGCAAACTTCAAACATGTCTATCATAAGCAGCACATGGTTAATAAATACAAATACAAACAAAGTTGTGAAGAGCTTACTCTGAATGTTTACCAATTATTCAGGAATTGAAACTTATCAACCGAAGATTCAACCATCGACAGTTTTGAAACCGTTGATGATGTGGATGTTCGTCCGCGATACATCCGACGGACATTCAGCAGTCAACATTTGTCTTTTGAAAGCGTGGTTGAGTGTCAATAGCAATAGAAATCTATTGACATGGCAATGTTGCTCCTTTTAGTTTTGGTCGTTGTCTACATTAGCTCATGCTGTCAGCATTGCTGCATTTCGCTATTTCGTTCTGTAAAACACTTTAAATAAAATTCTCGTGATTTTGGTTAACAATGTACATGCAATTTCAAAAAAGGTAAATATGGCCTTATTATTACATAGGCCCAAACCCTAACATGCTAAAAGGTGCTGACATAATTGGAATATCGTAATTTGAAAAGCATATAAATTTGTCCCTAAATTACACAGTATATGCTTCAAATGTACAAAAACTTAACAGTCTTTCAATATTTTTTCGTTCTAAACGATACGAATCATCTCGGGGATTCTTTATTGTTCAGAAACATTTTGCAAACCAAGATTTGTTGCAAAATGTTTTCTGAAAAATTGAAGCACCTTTAAATATTTCTCGCAATTTACTATTGTATGAGTTGTTTAGTAATGAGGTATTCTTTTGATACTATGTTGCAATACTATGCGACTGAGGATTTCGTTGTACTTTCTTGTTAAATTCATATTTCACATTTTGCAATTTGTATTTTGTATCATAATGTATCAACAATGAAAGACAAATGGCTAATATTATTAATCTTCTAATCTTGAATCTGAACTGAAAAGATGCTGTTACATTTAAAGAAGGGTTCCAAATATAAGTTTATTTCTTAATGTGTTATAACGCTGCTTGGAGAAGAATCAACTTCACACGTCTATGAATTTTATAACAGTTTTGTCAGATTATGGTTTAATAATTCATGCTATGATCTTACTTTCCCTTTTTCTTGTATGACAATTGATTAGTACTTGGTATCAAGTTGTATGATTACACATGCACATTTGCCGAAAAAGGTTCTGAAAGGCGCTCTAAGAATATAAGACACCGGTTTTGGATTATTGAACTTTATGCTCCCTTTTTTACTGGGCGTCGATTTTGCAAAACTAGATATATGTTTGTCAAAGGAAGTTCACTTCAGAGCAGCGGACGCGGCGGTGGGGGGCAGTGCGCACTGTGACCCAATTTTTTCATCCACCTTAAAAGTGCCCCTTTCATGACCAAAAAAATGCCCCTTTTTCGTACCTTAATAAATGTCATTTTTTACTAAAAAGAGGCACTTTTTAATACTAAAAAGTGCCCCCTTTTTACTCTATATTGTCGTTTTTTAAAACGCCCATTTTCCTTCTTTTAAAACGCCAATACTTAATAGGGTCCGGTAATGCAAATAATTACTTCAATTTTGAGCTTCCTATTTTCGGCTCGCGTTCGCGCTGCGGATTACTAAAAGGCGTATATAATGCAAAATTAACTAAATTTTCAGCTAAGAGAAAATCAGTTCGCGCTTCACGGCTTGCATTCATCATGCTTCATTTTGTTTAAAAAAATAAATTACAAAGCCCATTACAATGGTGTTGTGTAGAAATTTTTTCGAGCTGTGTCGGTTAACCATAACTCCGGATGTCATATATGCAGCTGTAGGGGGTAGGTCTAGATGTTCATCGGCTGCAATCATACTGTAATAATAATTATATATATATTATTTTTTTTTTACCTCATTCAGCGCCCCTCTATGGTCCAATTTCGCCGGATTTTACTCAATTCGTGCGACCCTCCAAGGTTAAATTTGCGCTGCCCCTTTGCGTCATTTTTGGGCCTACCCGGGGACCCGGGCCCGTAAAGCCCCCCCCCCCCCCCTCCCACAGATACGCGCATGATCAGTATTCTTGTTGATATTCGAGACGGTAGCTCGACAAGAAGGATTTTCCAGTTAAAACAAATAATATTCTTGGTGTTCTATTAGACTTTCCCTGTTATCATGCGGAACTACAAAATATGTGTTTTCCGCCTTTTCCCTTTGATTATTATTATATATTTTGTTACATGTATGGTATCCTCAATAATTCTTTAAATTAGACTATATAAAAGGTATGTGTGGTATGTGTTCAAGTGTGACACAAAATTATCATAACGCCATTTGTTTTTCATTCAAAGGCAGACGATCTGAGCTGTTGTTAACTCCAGTTGTAATAACAACAAATAAAATTAAAAGAGGAAAAATAGCATGGGGGCGTATTCAATGAGGCGCGTAAAAACCATTTTGTAAAAAATCAAAACGCATGGTTTTTATTGAACTCTCTTTTGTTAAAAGTATTTAAATTCTAACATTCTCTTAATTTTGAGCTGATATACATGCATTTATAGTTGATCAGAAATGGATATTTAAATTGTAGTTTTTGAAAGGTTTATCAAAGATGTGTTCTTGTCAGCCATCTGTTTGTTGGACGCGTACGTAACACTAATAACATGTTCGGCTTGAAATACTAAAATTGAGGTATATTTCTTACCTTTAAACAGGTAGAGAATAGGCTAATAATAAGCCATTTAGATATGGTATGTGACATTTTATTTTCTCATTCATTATACAATATTTAAATATGCTATTTTCAACTCATTATTTTTGACATACTGCCACTGTTAAATTCGTGGGACATATTTCCAAATATTTATTTGTTTTATATTTGACCGTTGTATTATTAATGAAAACTTAGCACATTTACGTTATTAACTGAATGAAGTCACCTGCTGCTATTTATTGCGTTTATTGTGCTTGTTTAAATTCTATGCTCACTGAAATTTAAGACATCGAGATTTCTTTTTGCTGAAAATTAAACAGTTATTAGGCTGAAATGCGAATGGTGTTATTTGATGTGTGGAAGGTGATGTTAATGGAAGTAGTGGACAGTATATTCCAAAATAATGCACAGGAAACTATACACAAAATTATAATGGAAATGAATGCGATATTTCTGCACAACCTGCCCGTCAGTGTCAAGTCTCTTTTGTTATTTTTCTGTCTTATCAGTTTGTTTCCTCATGCAAGTGGTTTACAGACAGTGAATTATCATTTAAAAAGAAATGTTAGCTTCTTATAATAAAATAGTTTTTGTTTGCTGTGTTCTGCGTTTATATAAATGGAATTTCTCCTGCTAGCTTTCATTCCAATCCGAATCAATTTTTTAGAATAAAGGAATTGCACCCAACAAGCACTTTTTGCAATAATACTAAGAAATTCATTTTTTTTTTTTTTTTTTTTTTTTTTTTTTACCAATCAACTCAGGCGCGTATCCAGGGATTTGGCAAAGGTCCCCGTGGGTGGCGGCTCTGGATGGGATTTTGGGATTTTTTTGGCGCGCCCCCAGTGGTGGATCCAGTAGAAGGGTACATCCTATTATTTTCCCCGTGCTTACACCGGGGTGAGCAAAAAGGTAACACGTGGCTCAATTTTTTTCACGTCACGATGAGCGGACGATAAGCCGGGGGGGGGGGGGGATAGGCTGGTTGAAATTGTTCCGGCCTTCGGCCAACCATAAGGTAATATATCATCTGTAAACCTCTATATATAGTATAGTGATATATATTTTTTTTTTTTTTTTAAAACAATTCTTAAACTCGATTTACGGCGCCCCCTAAGGGGTCCATATGGCGCCCCCCTTTCAGGTCATTTTTCGGGCGCTCCACCCGGGGGCCCGGGCCCGTAAGCCCCGTCCCCCCTCCACCGAATATGCGCATTGCAATCTGAATCAAGATTTCAAATTTTTCTCCTCTATAACCAAATAGAACAAATATAATTGTGCACACTCTCTTGATTTTTAAAAAGTTCTAATTTACTATTCCATGTTTGTTATTATCTGGTGGGGACTTAAAAAAAGATGATTAAAACTTTCATTTGAAACCAAAGCCTCTAGACAGTGTAAATATTGACAGGATTTTTCATTCAAATGGTACCTTTTATTGCCATCCGGAAAAAGATAACTGCGGCATTATCGAGGGTTGTAAAATACACAATCTTCTATCCTGCTGCTATTTTTTGTATGTATCGGAATATTATCAACTTATTACAACGTGTCCAAAGGGTATAAACAGTATCAGGTTGTGTGACCATGATTTAATTATTTCAATTCTTACGATTCGACTTTCTTTTTATATCTTGGATATAATAACCTCATTTATATTCTTTATCGATCTTGTAAGGAGCTCCCAAATTAGTACGTTCTACCACGATTTATTTATACAATATTAAAAGAACGCCATCGGAATTATTTTGGCGCTTAATGCCTTTTCATGGGCTCGAGTTATGGACAATGTAGGATACATGTGGCGTTGGGCAAAGGGATGTTCAAAAGATAAATGGTTTATTAAAAATTTTAACAAATATCAACCATAATTGTTTAACGCACCGCTTCAAAAATAAAACGCTCAAAAAATTTATTTTGGTATTGAGCAGACCGGCTGCTTAAGCCACGACACTTTCATTGCAAGGCAGCACGCTTCTATCCACTGAGCCAAAAAATCTGTATTTATTCAGTTTTAATGTGGATGTGAGGGATAAGTCCTTCGCGGATGATTGAAAAATTATTGCGCGAATTTACCATTGAACTGTTAATGAGTGATGCCATTTTATTAATAGCTCATGACTATCACTTGACATTTGCTCAGGCCTTTTTTAAACGAAACCTGTTAATATGATATGGTGTGTAAACAGGTTCCTTGTTTAAGGTATAGGGAACCCCGCTTTTCCGAGATTTCAATCAACAAATCTAATATATAAAAAAGAATTTTAAACTTTTTAAACGCATTTTTTTAAACAGCTAAACATTTTTTAAAACAGCGTTCTAAACAGTGTAGACAACATGTAATAATTTAAACCCAAAATGGGTTGATATATACTTCGAAAACATTTTCTATTCTTTTAAATCTAATATATTCCACGTTATCCTTGATGTGATGGATGTCGACCTGTTCATAAACTGTAAAAAAAAAAGTACTGTTTTTACCAAATTATTGAAATCAACTAAAAAGGTGCGTGTGCTGTATACCAACATGGATTTACCGTTGGTGGAGACATATGAATAAAATATATTTGTAACTTAAAGGTTTGTTTAAAGCCGGGAGGCACTCTACAACGTTATTCATAATTTGAAAAAAAAAACCGTTGGGTAAATTTTAAGCAGCGCTAAATATACCCTTCTAAAGTCGGACCTTAAGTTAAAATTTCATATCTTTTGGTTAGAACAACACTTTTAGTTGCTCTAAACATATCAAACAGAGCTTTTACAGTGTACGCCCATTGTCCATGGAACAATGATTGTCCAATGATTGTGTAGGGTGTACATGCAGGGTAATATGGCGCCAGCAGTAATATGGCGCCACCTTGAAGCAAATCATATGTCGTTGGACCGGGTCGACCGGTGAACCGGTGACCGGGTAAACGAAGTCGTGTAGATGTGAGCACCATAATGTGTGATTTCATATGAATGTATGCGAAATAATTAGATCTCGTGAGAGCATCTGATGCCGAAATTCTCTGAGAAATTGCTGAAAACCAATCAAGGATAGGTAAACTTACGCGCATTTGTTTACTCCTGATTGTAAAATTTGATATTTCCACAGAATGTGATGCCGTTGAAAGAGTGTTTGAGGGGGTAACTTCCAATTGTTTTGAATATTTAGGTAAGCTTATTAGTTTCAATTTTGGATCATACAAGCGCCTGTACAGGTCATTTTTGTTTTAAATATGAAAGGGTGTTGCAATGTCGGCACTGAATGCTTGCCTGTACACAGGCAACATTAGTGCAGGTAATATGGACACAAACATGGTAGAACAAGGACTTTCTGAAGTACGGTCAGAAAACGCAGAGAACCAAGCGGTCAGCGAGACAATCCGCGGAATTGATTTATGGTACTTAGTATTGGATGAGGCCAATCATCTTCTTTGCTAACGATTTTTGGGTATATTCAGAGCAGTATATAATTAATATAAATAACTTATTGTAGGCCTAATAAGTGTGACTTAGTTATAATGAAAATAATATTTAAATAATATTTAAAAAGATGATATAATATACAAAATACAATAATCCAAATGAAATTTATATAGTCAAAGGATTTACCTGACAGGGTCTTTATAAATTTCAAAATTATGAATCTACAAGTTAATATTTTCAACATTTTAAGCAACATTCCAGACAATGTAGAGTCATTGTAGTTTTTTAAAACATACATAGAGATTACATGTGCCCAATATTACCTGCAGCTATGCAACGTGTGTAAATATGGCCACTTTGGGTAATACCGTCAAAACGGATTTTGAATATTGCCAGGACGGGGTGGTTTTGGTGAAAATTAGTTTTTGCTTCACCAATAAAAAAAGTTAGTAGCGAAGTAGTATTGATTACATATTAACAAGATTTAAGACTGGTGTGTTCATTTCGTAATTTTATGCAAATTAGGCACAATGCAGGTTGAACTAGGGTGCCCATAGATTACCTCAAGCTGTACCCTCTATTGGAGGTATGTAGGATTAATATACATTTAAAGTCTTTTATACAAGCGTCCGTCCGTATACAGTTTCCGTATTTACAATTTTCATTTGCCGATCATGGCTTCAAGCAAACACTAGATCACCTTAACATTTTTTGAAAGTTTTGTTTTCTCCCAGAGCAAAGAGAGGCTGAAATGTGAAAAGAACATAAATAATCATGACTTAGCCAGTAATTGTGATGCTTTTGGAGGTTGATGGTATTCTTATTACAAATGACAGGTGATGCTCGAGATTTGATTAACTATCAATTATGACATCGTTAGTCTTCAGGTCCGCTCAGATGCAAGACCTGTGGCCCTGTAACACAAAAAGACTACGATTGATTAAAAGTTAACGATTTATTTGTCCTCGGGTGAGCTCTCGATTTGGAATGCAGATAAAGTTACATCATGTGATATTAAGGATATTGCGATATTGATTAAGAGCTAGGGTAAGGCTAGCGGTTAGGAGTAAATATCAATCATACTTTGAGCATCCTGTCCACGAATGAGAGCTACTGGAGAAAAAATCAATCGAAAAACACTTTTTATCAATCGGTAAGTCTTTTGTGTTTACACCCCACCTAAGTCTCCATTCAAGATGGTTATCACTTACATTACAGCAGTCGATCACCACAGTTTTATTATCATGCACGGAGTGTAAAATTCGGTCACCGATCTAAATTAATCATTATTTTATCTATTCGAATCTTTTGAGTAGGCCAAACCTCTTGCTAATTTTCTTTTATTTTATTTAAAATCCTTGATTCGCCATTCTGAACGAAAAAGTGAAAGGGAGGTTAAGGTAGGGAAAGGTCATCTAGGGATTTAATAATTTTTAAAGAACGTTTTTAGTTTCATAACATTAAAGTTCCAATCAAACATTAGACTCGTGAAGCAAATTTCAATGTTTGTTTTTCAATGATCCGTAATATCTTACGTGATTATTAGTTGTGTGGAACAGTTCGGATAGATGAAAGCAGTTCTAGCTTTGACAAGTCTCATTCTCCTTCGTTAAATAACAGTTCGAAAATTAGCTCATAGACATAGCTTTTATTGCTATGAGCGAAAGGATTAATCGCTTAAATTCATCTTCCAACATCATATTTCAGCATGTCTCTGTCATAAATACACCTAATTTATGTCCGTATATAAACTACTGTCGACCTATATTTCGTTAATTTGAATTCAAGTTCCCTGGTTTGCTAAAAAACGTATACAGCTGGAGGCGAATACTCTTTTATTCACTGCAAATCTTTTAACATTGTCTCAAAATATCATACGTGGTTACAGGTCATGGATGATGATTGTTCTATTCATAATTCCTTGCAACCTTTATTTCAAGGAACATTTGTAAAATACTGATATTCTTTGGTTGTCTTATAGACTTTCCCTGTTATCATGGGAACTACAAAATATGTGTTTTTTCCTTTTCCCTTTGATTTATTATTATTATTTTTTTTTACATGTTGTATCCCAATAATTCTTTAAATTAGACTATATAAAGGTTGTGTTATGTGTCAAGTGTGAACACAAATATCATAACGCCATTTGTTTTTATTTCAAGCAGACGATGAGTGTAACTCCAGTTGTAATAACAACAAAAAAAAAAGAGAAAAATAGGGGGCGATCAATGGGCGGTAAAACCATTTGTAAAAAATCAAAACGCATGGTTTTAGTGAACTCTCTTTGTAAAAGTATTAAATTTCTAACATTCTCTTAATTTTGACTTATACATGCATTTATAGTGATCAGAAATAGATATTTAAAAGTAGTTTTTGAAAATTTATCAAAATGTGTTTGTCGCCATCTGTTGTTGACGTAACATATACATGTGTTGAAATACTAAATTTGGGTATATTTCTACCTTTAACAGGCTAAAATAGGCTAAAATAGCCATTTATATGGTATGTGACATTTATTTCTCATTCATTACAATATTTAATATCATTTCAACTCATTATTTTTGACATACTGCACTGTAAATTCGTGAGGCATATTTCCAATATTTATTGTTTTATATTTGACGTTGTATTATTTAATGAAACTTAGCACCATTACGTTATTAACTGACATGAAGTCACCTGTGCTATATTGCGTTTTTTTTATTTGCTTTGTTTAATTTCTTATGCTCACTGAATTAAAGACATCGAGATTTCTTTTTGGAACAAATTAAATCGTTTATGGCCTGAAATGAATGTGGTTATTATGATGGTGTGAGTTGATTGTTAATGTTGAGAGTGTGCTGACAGTATAGGAATTCCAAATATGTCACAGAGACTATTACACAAGATAAATGAAATTGAATGCATCATTTTTGCGTGAATCAAGTTCATTTTGTTATATCTATTTTCTGTTTTACACGTATTGTTCTCAGGACAAGTTATTCAGACAAGATTAATTAAAAGAAAAGTCTAGTCTTTTTTATATAAAATAGTAATTTGTTTGGCTGTGTTTAAGTTAGTAAAATGGATTTTTTGTAGCTTCATTCATCAGCGAATCAATTTAGACAAACGGAGGAATGACACAACAAGCAATTTGCATATAAGAAATTCATTTTTATTTTTTTTTTTTATTTTTTTTTTTTTTACAATCAACTCAATGCGCGTAATCAGGATTTAGGCACGTCCTGGGGGCCTTGATGTGATTTTAGATTTTGGCGACCACCCAGTGGTAGGATTCCAGAAAGGTAGCATCCGCTATTATGTTTTCCCACTTACACCGGGTGAGCCAAAAGGTACACTCAATATTTTTCAACGTCCAACGAATGGCGACAGATAAAGCGTGGGGGGGGATTAGGTGTTTGCGAAATTATGTCTCGATTCCGTTGCCGTCTCTGGAATTTGCATCACAAAACTCTATACGGAAATTGGACACATACAGAATCTATATCATCTCTTTAGAATTCATCATATGAATCTAATAATATAACATTATTATACTGCTCTAACTTTTATATGATATATTATATAGTATATTTTATATTATTTAAACATTTATCTTCGACCGGCGCCCTTAGGGTCAATATGACCGACCCCTCTCCGCTCCTTTCGTGCGGGTCGCCCACCTCTGCGAGTGCAGAGACACTCTGGGTGCCCATATACCCAGCCACCCCCCCTTCCAACGAGTCCTCATATACGCGCATGACCATGATGCTGCATCAATATAGTAGTGTGTCCATAGTGTTTCATACACATCTTAATGTATGTTTAAAAACTACAATGACTCTACCATGTCTGAATTTGTCTCTATCAATAAGCAACATATAGTAAAGATTGCAAACCTCTTATGTATATTTATAAAACAGATTAACATCTTGATAAATTTATAGTATATCCATGCCTGTCTAATGATTAAATCCTCTTGGTCTGACGTATTACATAAAAAGATGATTTTATATCCATTTGTTACATGTTTTTTGAGAATCCCAAAGCCTCTAGACAGTGTATAATACTATTGTGTATTTAAAATAATTAATATACTATTTTCCATTATACAAAGTCAATATAGGCCTACAATAAGTTATTTATATTAATTATATACGTGAATATACCCAAAAAAATCGTAGCAAAAGAGATTGATTGCCTTCATCCCATACTAAGTACCAAAATCAATTCCGCCATTTTGGATGTCCCCATATTACCTGCACTAATGTTGCTGTGTCAGGCAAGCATTCAGTGCCACATTGCACCCCTTCATTTAAAACAAAAGACTGTACCCCCCACCCACCGGGCTTGTATTGATCAAAAATGAAACTATAAGCGTTACTTAAAATATTCAAAACAATTGAAGTTACCCCCTCAACCATCTTTCACCATCACATTCTGCTGAAATATCAAATTTTACATCAGGGTAAACAATGCCGTAAGTTTTACCTACCTTTGGTTTTCAGCAATTTTCTCAGAAGAAATTTCGGCATCAGATGCTCTCACGATGATCTATTTTTCGCATACAGTTCATATGAACAACATTATGGTGCTCACACCGCGTCACCGGTCACGGTCGACGGTCACGACATGATTGCTTCAGGTGCCCATATTACCTTGCATGGCCCATATTACCTGCATGTACCCTTAACACAATCATGACAATCATTGTTTCATGGAAATTGGGCGTACACTGTTAAAACTCTGTTTGAAATATTTTAGACAACTAAAAAGTGTTGTTTCTAACCAAAGATAGAAATTTAACTTAAGGTCACTTTAGAGGTATATATTAGCGCTGCTTAAAAAAATTTAACCAACGTTTTTCAAATTGAAAACGCTGTTAGAGTCGCCCGGCTTAAACAAACCTTTAGTTAGACAAATTAATTTATTTCATATGTCTCCAACGGTAAAACCATTGGTATAAAGCACACGCAACCTTAGTTTCATATTTTTTAAACGTTTTTTTTTTACAGTTTATGAACAGGGTCCGACATCCAATACAATCAGGATAACGTGAAATAATTAGATTTTTAAAGAATAGAAAAACAAGATGTTTCATTTCAAGGTAGACCTATTGCAGTGGCCTAGAAATAAGCATACTGCATTGTTGTGAGCATATTTTATGAGGTAGCGATGTGGACTACCCTAAACACGATCTTTTAGTATACGCCCTGTGCTTATTATTATTTTGTATAGTATACGGAAGATTCTACAATCTATTTAATCCACGTAGAGTCCAAAGATATAACAGATATCAGGTGTTGTTGATCAACAAAATGTAATTTAAATATTCCTATTCTTACGATTATCAGACAATTTCTAATAAATATTATTATCTGGATGTTATAGTAATGATAACCATCCTCTATACATAATATGACTTCCTTCTGTGAATGGAGTCAATACTCAATAGCTCACATCCAAGATATCATAGACTGTTATTTAATATACATTATTAAAAAGTAATTAACTGCCTTAATCGTATATACTAGGCTTTTGCGCTTTCTATAAAATAATGTGCCTCCGTTACAGCATGAGAGTCGATCTAATGAGCCAAATGTAGATAGCAATGTTAGCTTTGGCCATGAGACAAGGTATGTTCAATAAGAGTATAATGTGCGTTATTAAAAAAATTTTGAGAACAATAATCAACAATAATCACTTGCGATTTACTAATACGCACCAAGGCGTCAATTCATACGGAGACTGACAAAAAACGCTCCTTCAAAAAATTTTTTATTGCGTTATGGACCCAGCCATGTGGTGCATATCTCACTTCCCCGTACACCTAATTCGATATTTTGACAGGCGACGCCTCTCTGAGTCACACTGCATAGCATCCAGATTATATTTTTATATCTGCTTCATGTGTATTTGAGTACAGTTTCAATGTAGAGGCGTCTGTCCCTGATGCGAAGTGCGAAAGGGTCGTGGAGATCCGAAACTACCCCTGCTGGCGCGGCTCCCGATTTTCATAAACGCATAAATATATGATGAAATATGGCAGCCGGGTTATCCTGATGTTTACCGCTTGAACTGTAACTAGAGTGATGCATTTTATTTAATAGCTCATGACTATCACTTGACATTTGCCTCGGCCTTTTTAAACGAAACCTGTTAATAATATATTTAAACAGGTCTTGTTTAAGGCTATAAAAACCCCGCTTTTCCGGTTTCAATCAACAATTCTTAAATATTAAAAAAGAATTTTAAACTTTTAAACCATTTTTATTTAACAGCTACATTTTTAAACAGCGTTCTAACAGTGTAGACAATGTAATAATTTAAACAAAATGGGTTGTATACTCGAAAACATTTTCTATTCTTTAAAATCTAATATTTCCACGTTATCCTGATGTATTGATGTCGACCTGTTCATAAACTGTAAAAAAAAACTGTGTTTAAAATATGAAACAACTAAAGGTTGCGTGTGCTTATACCAACATGGTTTACCGTTGGAGACATATGAATAAAATTATTTGTCTAACTAAAGGTTTGTTTAAGCCGGGCACTCTAACAACGTTTTTCAATTTGAAAAAACGTTGGTAAATTTTTAAGCAGCGCTAATATATACCCTCTAAAGTCGGACCTTAAGTTAAATTTCTATCTTTGGTTAGAACAACATTACATTTAACAGAGTTTACAGTGTAACGCCCATTGTCCATGGAACAATGATTGTCAATGATTGTGTAGGGTACATGCAGGTAATATGGGCCAGCAGGTAATATGGCCACCTGAAGCAAATCATGTCGTGACCGTCGACCGGTGACCGGTGACCGGTGTGAGCACCATAATGTTTGTTCATATGAACTGTATGCGAAAATAGATCATCGTGAGAGCATCTGATGCCGAAATTCTCTGAGAAAATTGCTGAAAACCAACAAGGTAGGTAAAACTTACGGCATTTGTTTACCCTGATGTAAAATTTGATATTTCACAGAATGTGATGGTGAAAGAGTGTTTGAGGGGGTAACTTCAATTGTTTTGAATATTTAGTAAGCTTATAGTTTCATTTTGATCATACAAGCGTGTACAGGTCATTTTGTTTTAATGAAGGGGTGCAATGTGGCACTGAATGCTTGCCTGACACAGCAACATTAGTGCAGGTAATATGGGACATCCAAAATGGCGGAATTGATTTGGTACTTAGTATTGGATGAGGCATCAATCTCTTTGCTACGATTTTTTTGGTATATTCACAGTATATAAATTAATATAAATAACTTATTGTAGGCCTATATTGACTTGTATAATGAAAATAATATTTAAATAATATTTAAAAAAGATATAATATACAAATACATAACAATGAAAATATAGTCAAAGGATTTACTGAAGGGTCTTATAATTTCAAATTATGTCTTAAAGTTAATGATTTTCAACATTTTAAGCAAATTCCAGACATGGTAGAGTCATTGTAGTTTTTAAAACATACATTAAATACATGTGCCCATATTACCTGCACATGCAGTAATATGGGCACTTTGGTAATGACGTCAACATTTGAATATTGCAGACAGGGGGGTTGGTGAAAATTGTTTTTCTTCACAATAAAAGTTAGAGCAGTATTATTGATTCATATAAACAAAGAATTAGACTGTGTGTCATTTCGTAATTTTATGCAAATTAGGCAAATGAGCTTAGGGTGCCCATATTACCTGCATGTACCCTATATTGGATTGTAAATTAATATACATAAATGTCTTTTATACAAGGTCCGTCCGTATACAGTCCGTATACAATTTCAATTTGCCGATATGCTTCAGCAACATAGATCACTTAACATTTTTTGAAAGTTTTGTTTTTTCTGAGGGGAGAGGCTGAAATGTGAAAGACATAATAATCATGACTGCCAGTATTGTGATGGTTGAGGTTGATGGTATTCTTATTACAAATGACAGGATGCTCGAGATTGATTAACTATCAATTATGACATCGTGTCTTCAGGCCGCTCAGATGACAAGACCTGTGCCCTGTAACACAAAGACTTACGATTGATTAAAAGTTACGATTTATTTTTTCCTCGGTAGCCTCATTTGGAATGCAGATAAGTACAATCATGGATTAGGATTTGGATATGATTAAGAGTAGGGTAAGGGCTAGGGTTAGGAGTAATATCATCAACTTTGGAGCATCCTGTCCACGATGAGGCTACCGAGAAAAAATCAATCGTAACTTTTTATCAATCGTAAGTCTTTGTGTTACACCCCACTAGTCTCCGATCAAGATGTTAATCACTTATCATTACAGCCAGTCGATCACACGTTTTATATCATGACGGATGGTCACGATCTAAATAATCATTATTTATCTATCGATCTTTGATAGGCCAAACCCTTGCTAATTCTTTTATTTTATTTAAAATCCTTGATTCGCCATTCTCGAACGAAAAAGTGAAAGTGATTAAGGTGGTGGGTCATCTAGGATTAATACATTTTAAAGAACGTTTAGTTTCATAACATTAAAAGTCCATCAAACATAGAGTGAAGAATTCAATGTTTTTCAATGATCCGTAATCTTAGTGATTAGTTGGTGAACAGTTCGGATAGATGAAACAGTTCTAGCTTTGACAAGTCTCATTTCCTTCGTTTAAATAACAGTTCGAAATAGCATAGCATAGCTTTTATTGCTATGAGCGAAGGATTAATCCTTAAATTCATTCCAACAGATATTTCAGCTGTCTCTGTCATAATACACCTATTTATGTCCAATAACTCTGTCGACCTATATTCGTTAATTTGAATTCAAGTTCCCTGTTTGTAAAAACGTATAAGCTGGAAACTCTTTTATCACTCAACTCTTTTAACATGTCTCAAAAATATCATACGGGTACAGGATGGATGGTGATTTTATTCATAATTTTGCAACCTTTATTTCAAGGAACATTTTGTCAAAATTACTTCAGGTGTTTGGATGGGCCGCGGAACGAAGCGCTTTACGCAGTGAACGGACAAAATATGTCTCACAGATACGCTTTTTTTCATCCTATTGCCTTTCATACATTGGTATGGTCAAAAGGAGATTCAAGATTATTAGAACTCGATATCGGCAATCGCTCTTCATATCAAGACCGTTATAAAGTTACTACAGTGGTCATGACTAATGGAAGAATTGCTATCGATTTGGAAATTTCTTTCACAACACAGGGTGATTCAGGAGAACATGTCATTTCGTTATATTTTGGGGGAAGAAAGGAATGTACGATTGGAGTATTTAATTTAACCATCGTTTCAGAACCTATCTGTTCAACGATACTTCACCATGAAAATAACAAAATAGGCCTACAAATGTCTTGCCAATGGGAACAATTGAATGTAGGAGAGCAAGCACGAATCACGGCCAGAAATGGAATGGTTTACGAATATGAGATCCTAAAAAAAGTTGATGAAAATTTCACTTTAACTCTGACTAAATTTAGCGTTTACACTGCACTGCAGAACATAGTTGACTCGCTTAGTTTGCCAAACAAATGCTTAGTTTTATACGGAAAAGGTTTCAATAAAACTTGTCAATTTATTCCAATACAACAGCACAAAATGGACAAAACACCCAATGACCACGCCACGATTGATTGCTGTACTTCAGAGACTAACATATCATGGTGGTACTTCTTAGATGATCATTGGTTCTCTCTCAATGTTTCGAAGACCTTATCATTCATCGACGTCGATCACGTTATCATCGTCTGCGGTGTGGAGTATGAACACGAATTCCTCGTGTATAACATAGGTATTGTGAAATTCAAAGAGAACCAGCAAATCAACATGTCCCTCATAAGAGCACCTGTTGATAATACAAATACCTCAAGGTGTGAAGACCTTACTCTGAATGTTACAACAATTCAAGATTTGGAATCGGAGATTCAACCGTCAACGTTCTTTGTTGAAAGCGTGGATGATGTGGATGTCGACAGCGATGCATCAACAGAGATTCAACCGTCAACATCCCTCTTTGAAAGCGTGGATGATGTGGATGTCGGTAGCAATAAGAAATCTATTGATATGGAAATGTTGCTCCTTTTAGTTTTGGTCTTGTCTACATTAGCTCATGCTGTCAGCATCACTGCATTTATCTTTTCGTATTGTAAAAAGTCTTAAATAATATGTCTCATGATTTTGATAGATAATGTCCTGTTCATGCAATTTCAAGGAACAAAACTATTGGTTAATATTGACTTATACTTTTGGACAAAGCCTAAACTTGCAGCATTATAAATTCGTTTAGCATATTGTAACAAATTGAAGCTCATTTTATCGAAATTCTACTACATAGGGGAGACCGGGTATGGAAGTTACACGGGTCAGTTGTTACAGTTCTCAGTGTGCTAAGTTGGAACAAGAGAGTTCGTGCTAACTGGCATCTATATACAGCCTACACATAGCTGTGATGAACTGCCGGTCGTGAGGTTTCTCCGTTGTTTTATTAAAAAGTAAATCAACAAAAACCATTTTTTACAGTTCCAAGTGAATTTTTGACAAAAAATTAAAATTTGTAATAGTTCTTACAACTGAAGGCACATGATGATAGTTTGGTATTGTGAATATAGTACATGTATGTCACTAATATACCCCTGAGCCATGCCCTGTAATGCTGCCTAATGGCTTTGCTACAGTTGATTTTATGTGTAAAATCACCCATGGGGTAGGTTGTTACAACAACCTACCCCATGTCGATGTAACAACCTACCCCAATTACATTGCACATGTACAGTAATTTTGTTTCAATTTTCTGGAGTTAATATTTTGATATTTCTATTATTACTTTTAGTCTATTCTAGAGCTCTACTTAATCTACTGTTAACGATACCAAGAAACTGGAAAGTTGAAACAAAAGTATGGTATAAGAGATTTACACATTGTCAACTTACCCCGTATGTTTACATACTGTAACAATCTACCCCGTATGGTGTAACAACTTACCCCGTATACGGGGTAGGTTGTTACAAAAAATTGTCTTCATTAATTAAGCTGTAGTTAATTAGTGTTTGCATGTTTTCAGGTTTTATGTGCCTCAGGTTTTAGCCAACATAATAGGCTAACTACAGACCCAAAATGGAGTGTGTGAGTACTTTCATTAGAATTATCTGGCCCAAAATGTGAATTTTGTAACGTCCATACCCGGTCTCCCCTACTTTCAAAATATACAAACCTAGTGATTTTAGAATATTTTCTTTCTAAATTAATCACGAATCATTTATCATTATTTACTTTAGAATCCTGTTTGAATGAAAAACATATTTCATAATATGCATAATGAAAAATAACATGCATTAATTGTTTCTAAAATTAATTGTTTCAAAATTAATGTAAATACAATTTAGTTAATAAGAAAAATATTCATGCAAACAAATTTCACGTACTTTAATTAAATGTTGCACAATATAAACTTGCAAATTAAAAGCAAACTGTTTTCTTCATGTACATGAAACAAACTTATGGTGAAAACTTGAGATCGAGTGAGAGTTAAAAAAAAATGTGAATGCTACACAGAGGTCACTAAACGGTTTTGAAAGTGTTGGGGTTGAAAATGTGAAAAAGCATAATATGATGGTCACTTCCACATTTTTGTTCATATCTGCTGGTTATAATCTATAGAAATCATTAATAAAATCCGAGTTAAGTTAAATCAAAAGTTTTATATATCATTTATATTATTCATATATTGATCTATCACTCCTTTCAGTGCACTGTAAAGAAATATATACCAAGAAATCTGTATTTTTACACCAAAGTGATGTCAGCAGAGTGGCCATAAATTATGTTAAAAAAAAACATTTCTGTTAATTTCCTCCATGATCTTCTAGGATAAAAGGGGAAAATCAGAGATTTTGTTGGGCTGCTTAAATATTTCGTTAAAACAGAACAAATGTATTAGTCCTGATGTATATTTCGTACCTTTCATATAAATACTTGCAGGAAACGAAATAAACCACAATTTTTCTAATTTTACAAATAAGATATGGCAACTCTGCTGACTACACTTTCCTGTAAAAATATGGATATTTTTTTTACAGTGTAGCTGTGGCTAAACCTTTTTCAAATTTCTTTATTTCAATTAAAATCATGGATTCACCATTCACGAATGGAAAAGTGAAACTCGACATGAGACTTTAAGAGGGTAGAACATGTATGAATTTTAATATTTTCACGGGACTTTAGGTTTCATAACACTCAAATTGTTATATATGTTTCTTTAATTTAAAGATCAAGCGTAAAGTAAAAAGTTTTACCTTGAAATCATCGAACAAAATCGTTTAATCACGCGAGTCTCGATACACTATCTCCCAGTCATATCAAAACCAGAAAAACATGTAACAAATTATTACATTATACCGGGTGCACAAGATGTTGACGATTATGGGCATATTATAGGTTTGGTAATATAACTAGGTGATAATAATTCCGACAGATGAAAGAGTTCTTATTTTGACAAAGCTCTGCTGTTTATGCACGAACATCGGCTTAATTTATATATTCATTTCCGCAGATATTTCAGCTGTTATACACGAGAATATTCTTCGATCTATATTCCTTGTGTATTATTGCTCTCGCATATTTCTTTAACTCTTTCGTCCTTTATTCGGTAATTTGGATATGAGCTCCTTTTATGAAAGCATCAGCTTCAAACTCTTGATATCGATCACTGGACTCTGTTAACATGTCTCAACAATATTCTACGTGTACAGGATTGATGGTGATTTTATTCATCATTTTGCTACCTTTTTTCCAAGGATCATTTTGTGAAAATTACGATTGGTGTATGAGGCCACAGGAAGAAGAGCTTTACGCAGTGAACGGACAAAATATTTCTCACAGATTCTACATTGATGTTTATCCTCAGGATTCTGGTTCATTGGTATGGTCAAAAGGAATTTCAAGATTATTAGAACTCGGTATCGGCGATCAATCTTTAAATAAAAAACGTTATAAAGTTACTACAGTGGAAATGACTGATGGAAGGGTATCTATCGATTTGGATATTTCTTTCACAACACAGGGTGATTCAGGAGAACATGTCATTTCGGCATATTCGAAAGGACTCGAATGGTGTACAATTGGAGTATTTATTCTAACCATTGCTGATCCAGACCATATTTGTTCAACACTACTTCACGAAGAAAATAACAAAATACAAATGTCTTGTCAATGGGTACAGTTGACCGAAGGAGAGAAAGCGCGAATCGTGGCTGGAAATGACGAATATGAGACCCCTGTGATGAATGTTGGGGAAAATCCCAATTCTACTCTAAATAAATTCAGTATTTACATTGCCCCAGAGAACTTGGTTGACGGTCGAATATTACCTAACAAATGCTTTGTTTCATATAGTAGAATAAATTTGATTAAGTCGTGTCAATTTATTCCAATACAACAGCACATAATGGACAAGGCCTCAAATGACCATGCCACGATTGATTGCTGCACTTCAGAGACTAACATATCATGGTGGTACTTCCTAGAAAATCATTGGTTCTCTCTCAATGTTTCGAAGACCTTGTCATTCATCGACGTCGATCGAGTTATCATCGTCTGCTGTGTGGAGGATAAACACGAACTCCTCGTGCATAGCATAGGAATTGTGAAATTCAAAGAGAACCAGCAAATCAACATATCCCTTATAAGAGCACCTATTAACAATACAAATACAATAAAGTGTGAAGAACTTACTCTGAATGTTAAAACAATTCAAGGATTGGAAACATCGACAGAGATTCAGCCGTCAACGTATTTCGTTGAAAGCGTAGATGACGTGGATGTCGATAGCAATAAGAAATCTATTGATCTGGAAATTTTGCTCCTTTTAGTGTTGGTGTTGTCCACATTAGCTCATACTGTCAGCATTGCTGCATTTGTTTTTTCGTTTTGTAAAATGCCTTAAATAAAAATGTCTCGTGGTTCTGGTTGACAATGTCCATGCAATTAAAAAAGGTAAATATTGGCCTATTATACATAGGGCCAAACCCTATTAAGGTGCTGACATAATTGGAATATCGTAATTGAAGCATGTCAATTTTATCTAAATTATATATGCTTTCAAAATATACAAAACTTAATGGCCTTACAATATTTTTCCTTCTAAACGATTACGAATCATCTTCCATCTTCGATTGTTCAGAAACATTTTTGCACCTTTATGAGAACAGATGTTTCTTGCGAAATTACACCCCAAGACAGTGTACATATTTGCACCCTTGTCATTCATTGATTTTTTTTATTTTATTAATGAGGCATCTGTTGAGTCTATGTTGCCTTAACTTATGCCACTAAGAGTTTCATTTTACTGTCTTGTTAAAATCATATTTCACATTTACAATTTGTATATTTGTATTTTATGCATCACCAATTCTGTATTATTATGGAAATAAAAACTTTCAAGCTTGAATCGTGAATCTTGAAAAGATGCTGCAGACTTACGATGGTGCAAAGTTATACCTTTATGAGTTGGAACCTGGTTGAAATGAATACTTTACACTTGTATAAATTATAAAGGATAGTGTCAGATTATGTTTAACAATTAAAGTCTATAATCTCACTTTTTGTCACCTTGTATTATCATGATGATTCTTTGGATGGTTGTACGATGTTCTGAAGGCGCTCGAATTTACGACACCGATTTCGATTTGTATGGCATTAACAAGACCCATTAGACTTCCTTGGGTCGAGTGTGGCATATGTCCAAAATGATATGATGGCCGGGGATCGAAATAGGATTACAAAACTTATAAAAAATTAGTTCGAGGAAAATAAGCAAACGCAATATTTTGAACTTCATAAAAGAGGAAAAGTAGAAAACATAATTATTTCAAAGAATGCAACAATTCTTTTTCAACGGAATGGCAGCATCCAATTAAATAGCAAAACTACACATATAGATGGGATAATTATAATCTTAATAATTCCTCAAACAACAAACTATAGAAACACCTAATAAAGCTTAATGTAATAGGCAGATTTGTACTTTTGGTTCATTATTTTTATGAAAAAAACGAAAGTAATAATTTTAGTTTCTATTTAACAACATGGGTCATATAAAAATTATTCATCTTTATGTTTGTGTAGCCGTTTCGCTATATGAATTATCTAATTATTATTATCTTTATTAAAACCATTCGGTAATTAAGTACCTCAAGGTATTACACACTTGAATTTCAGACAATTACTATAAAACTCTCATTAGATAACTAGGGAACGATGCAGGGGGTTATGGGCAGGTTAGCCTTTGAGCATGATAAATATTCGTGCAATTGTATACCAGCGAATCAATATCAACTAGTAGTTTTAACAACTAGTTACAACAATATGCCTATTATTTCGTATGATTATTTAAATTTTGCATAATTGATACTTTTTATCATTAATCCACTTATTCAAGACAAATTAAAGTTGGTATTCCAGCTGTCAGCCCAGCCCGGAAAGTTTTCCCGCATGCCGAAGTGTTTGGTTAATTATTCACTTTTATAATGTTTTGTGAGAATTACAAATTGAACAAGATAAAATACTATATCAGAAATATTGAGTCTGCACCCCTCACTTTTCACTTTGCCATATTTGCCCCAGCCCCCATTTCAAAATCTCATCTTGGTTTAAGTTTCAATAGGCTTATACTTCAAAATTTCTTCGTTCATTTTAACTGGATCATATAAAAGATGTTATTAGTTGTAAAAGGGTTCAGACAGATGAAACAGTTCTCTCTTTGACGAGGCTCTTTACTCTAGTAAAAAGGATTCGATATAGAATCGCATACGCCTTAATTGATAAAATCTTCAAGTTCGTCCAAGATATTTGACGTATGAATGCAGTACGATATACAACTCGACTCTAATCTAAATTATATTTATTCTGTACAATAATTGCTCTCAGCTAATTCATGAACTCTTTCGTCCCATGTTCGGTAATTTGGATTTAAAAAGGATCCCTGATACCCTCGTTTCTTATATCAACGGACTATTTAAACATGTCTCAACAATATTCTACGCGTGTAGGATAGATACTGATTTTATTCATTATTTTGCAATCTTTTATGCAAGGAACATTTTGTCAAATTTACAACTGGTGTTGGTATCAAGAGGAGGTAGTGCTTTACGAAGTGAACGGACAAAATATTTCTCACAGATTCTACATTTATGATTTTCTTTTATTACGTAATGATTCATTGGTATGGTCAAAAGGAGATTCAATATTATTCGAATTCGATATCGGCAATCGCTCTTCATATCATGATCGTTATAAAGCTACGACAGTGGTCATGGCTAGTAGAAGGTATACTTTCGACTGGGAGATTTCTTTCACAACACAGGGTGATTCTGGAGAACATGTCATTTCGTTACATAATCGGAAGGGACAAAAAATATGTACGATTGGAGTATTTAATTTAAGCATTGCAGTTCCAGAACCTTCGTGTTCAACACAACTTCACCATGAAAATATCAAAATCCAAATGTATTGTCAATGGCCACAACTTACACTGGGAGAGAAAGCAAGAATCGTGACTAGAAATGGAATGATTTACGAATATGATTAAACCCCTCTGATGAATGTTGGTGAAAGTTTCAATTCAACTCTAAATAAACTCAGTGTTTACTTTGCATTGGAAAACATGGTTGACGCACTTAGTTTGCCAAACAAATGTTTAGTTTTATACGGAAAAGGTTTCAATAAAGCGTGCCAATTTATTCCAATTCAACAGTACAAAATGGACAAGGCCCAAAATGACCATACCGCCATTAATTGCTGTACTTCAGAGACGAACATATCATGGTGGTACTTCTTAGATGACCATTGGTTCTCTCTCAATGTTTCGAAGACCTTATCATTCATCGACGTCGATCACGTTATCATCGTCTGCGGTGTGGAGGATGAACACGAACTCCTCGTGCATATCATAGGAATTGTGAAATTCAAAGAGAACCAGCAAAACAACATGTCCATCATAAGAGCACCTGTTGATAATACAAATACAACGAAGTGTGAAGAGCTTACTCTGAATGTTACAACAATTCAAGACTTGGAAACATCGACGGAGATTCAACCGTCAACGTTCTTCGTTGAAAGCGTGGATGATTTGGATGACGATAGCAAAAAGAAATCCATTGATATGGAAATGTTGCTCCTTTTAGTTTTGGTCTTGTCTACATTAACTCATGCTGTTAGCATCGCTGCATTTGTTTTTTGGTTTTGAAAAAAGCCTTAAATAAAATGTCTCATGATTTGATAGATAATGTCCTGTTCATGCCATTTCCAGGAACAAAACTATTAGTTAATATTGGCTTATTCTTTTGGACAAACCCTTAAGATGCTCACACATGACCTCGTTTGAAAATATCGTAATTGGAGGATATCGATTTTTTTTTTCTAAATTCTACATGTGCATATGCTATCCAAATGTACAAAACTTATTGTTTTTATTTGTTCTTTGAATCATTAGGTTGATGAAAATATCATCACAGAATTTAGAATTCTGTTTGAATGAACAAGAAATTGACTATTTTGCACGATCGAATATAAAACTTCTTATCATGCAGTAATTGTTTCTAAATTGATGTAAATACAATGCAGTTTATGAAAACAAGATTCATGCAAATCAAGTACTTTGATGAAATGTTGCACAATATCTTGGAATATAAACTTTTGTCATGTACATGAAACAAATTTGGGTGAAATCTTGAGATTGAGAAAGAGTAAAAAGATAAATGCTACACAAGGGTCATTAAATATTTTGAAAATATGTGTGGGGGGGGGGGGCGCTGAAAATGTGAGAAAGATTTTTTCATGTATGATACTCATCATATAGAAATCAGAAATTATAAAAAATCTGCGTTTATCATTCTCTCATGTCTATTATTCATCTGTCAATCTATCTATGCTTTCAGTAGCTCAGGCCGACACCCTTATAAAAAAGTGTAACTCGACATGAGATTATAAGAGGGTAGAACATTTATGTATTTCCCTATTTTCAAGAGAATTAAGGTTTCATAACATTCGAATTGTTAAATATCACTCTTGATTTGAAATTCAACCAAACGTCAACATGTCAAGTGAAGAGTCTTGAATTGTCGTCGTCGAACAAAATACCATGCGAAACTCAGTACAAGGACTATCAAAATTGATTGGTTTGTGCATGGTCAATTGCAAATTTTGAAAGACCAATTTTAATTGTCTAATGGTCTGTCCTTTTCAAATAATGCGCATGGTACAATGATCTTGATTGGTCATTGCTATTTCGCAACTGATTTCAGAAAGACATATAATATCATACTACATCGTATGCTTAAGATGTTCAGACGATTTTGTGGGTAAAGTTTTGGCAATTTCCCGTAACAGCCTTGACTAAGCTCTGAGATTTGATGAGTTGTTAAAACAATTCAACGTTTGAAAATGATATTGGTTCAAGGTTTAATAAAAGTTCGGAATATAGCATCGCATGCACCTTTATTTCCACATGGACAGTGACTTAATATTCAGGCTCTTTCCCGTTGTTTTACAATATATTTTAGCGGTACACTGAAAACCTAACCTCGTCCGTCAATGGACCGACTAGCTTTAAAGCTAGTCGATCGGTCAAGACGGACTAGTTTTAAAGCTAGTCTATCATGTTAGTCCTTCGAGACGGACTAGCATACAACTGAATATACATCTCTCAACTTGACGGACGAGCTTTAAAGCTTGTCCGTCAGGCTTGATGCTAGTCCGTCGACGTGACCGACCAGGTCGATAAAAGTAGCTGGGTGGAACCAGTTTACCCATGAAAATGACTGACCCAGCAAACACAGAACGTTTTTAGAACGTTTTCAAAACGTTTTTTCTAGGTCCTGTACGTCTTCGTCCTAAATGAACGTTTTTAAAACGTTTATAAAACGTTAAAGTTTGGACTTTTCATTTATATCAAAGTTTAGGTCTTTTGAGAACGTTTAAAAAACGTTTTTTGGACGTTACAAAATTGAACGTTTTGTATAGGACGTTTACAAAACGTTTGACATAGGACCTTTACAAAACGTTTGTGGACGTTTTGTACATAACGTTTACAGAACGTTTTATATACGTCCAGTTCAATAAATCGATCAACTTAGAACTTTTAAAAACAAATACCAGAAGTGATCACTATGTTTTCTACGTGCAACTAGATAAAAACAAATAAAACACAGATCACTAAAATACTATAAGCGATTTCTATATTGAAAGCGAGATTTGTTTGTTTCATTATATATGGGTATATATAGGATTCATAAAAAAAATAAATACATAATAATAAAATATTTTTAATGAATTTACATAATCAATTTTATTACCGGTAATTTCAAATCATTTCATATACGACGATCTTTACTCATCAACGAACGAGGATGCGCGCCGAGGATTGATCGATGACGTTATCCCAGCAAACACAGAACGTTTTCAGAACGTTACAAAATGTAACCTTTTAATCAAGACGTTCACCAAACTTTTTAATTGAACCTTATAATGAGACTTATTTTATTAAACGTTTTATGAACGTTTTTTATACGTCCAAATGGGACCTTATGCAAATGAGAAGGTGATTAGCATATAATACGTTAGACATATAGAAATATGCGTGTTTATTTAAATTATTTCCATTTAACAGTTATAAATTCATTCTTTGGGGTTTCATTTTATTGTAATATCGTTCTGAAACACACATGAATAAAAAAAAAAATTATTCAGTATTGGAATGTACAAACGTAACAAATAAATTAATAACTAACCATCACAAACGATACTTTCAATAAACTATAAATTTTCTGGAGCATCATACAGTATTAAATCCTAATGATATCCAGTAAAGTCTACTTTTAAGCATGATTTGGATTGGAGACACCTCACTCTAAAGTGCCATTCCACAAACGGTGGCCAAGGATTTGAGGTGCATGAAACATAATATTTATTATATTGTTTTCACAAGTTATTAAGAGGTTCCAAAGGTTTTCTGCATGTTCTAACAACATCCACAATATATTTAAAACGTTTTCAAAAGTTTTTTTTTACGTCTAGAGCTTCCGAAAGGTTTCTTAAAAACGTTGTTAAAACGTCCAATAAAACGTTTTTAAAACGTCTAAAACCTACCACATTTTGACGTCCATAAAACGTTTGATAAAACGTCCAAAAAACCAATTCGGAACGTTTTAAAAACTTTTTAGAACGTTTTTAGAACGTTTTCAAAAGGTTTTCTCTACGTCTCCAGCTTCCGAAAGGTTTTTAAAGGTTTTTTTTTTTGTTCTTTTAACGTTTAAAAAACGTTTTTTTAAACGTCCAATAAAACGTTTTTAAAACGTCTAAAACCTACCACATTTTGACGTCCATAAAACGTTTTTTACAAAACTTTCAAAAAAACCAATTCGGAACGTTTTAAAAACGTTTATAAAACGTCCGTTTGTTAGTTGGGGACTAGCTTTTGATACACATAGTTGCAATGTCGTTTTAATGTACCTTCTCTATTTATTCTGTTTCTGAGCATAATCAAGTTGATACATTATGAAACAAAGGTTGTTTTGGCTTGACAATCTGAAAGCTTACGAGACATAACATCTATCATGACAAGTACGCAATTCACGAGTACCGGTAGATTCCAAATATTGTTCTCCATTCTTCAATTACAGGCTAATTGAATACCTTAATTGTTACTATAGAACTCAAGAACCCGGTATTTTCTTACAGATTGCTGGTGAATGCCCGGCTTAGCAACAACAGTGAATAGAAGTTGGATACAATCAACATTCTTTAACAAAGGATGTTTTGGCTTGATAATCTGAAAGCTTACGAGACATAACATCTATCATGACAAGTATGCAATTCACGAGTAGGCCTACAGGTAGATTCCAAATAATTTTTCTCCATTCTTCAATTACAGACTAATTGAATACCTTGTTACTATAGAACTCAAGAACCCGGTATTTTCTTACAGATTGCTGGTGAATGCCCGGCTTAGCAACAACAGTGAATAGAAGTTGGATACAATCAACAATCTTTAACAAAGGTTGTTTTGGCTTGACAATCTGAGAGCAATACGTAGCCCGAATAATATCAATCGTGACAAGTATGCCATTCACGAGTAGGTTAGAAAAGTTGTTCCATTCTTTAATTACAGGCTGATTGAATACTTCGTTACTATAGAACCCATGAACCGTCTATTCTTATAGATTGCTGGTGAATGCCCGGCTTAGCAACAGCAGTGAATAGAAGGTGGTACAATTGATAGTGCGAAAAGGACATCACTATTAGTTGCATTATCTGTATGTGAATTGCATTTAATGAGCAAACTGTACAGACGCACATTTGATATACCCCGTAAAGCTTAAGATTTTGATTATAATGGCGATCTCCTTCCTGTGACATGACTGTGTGAGTACTCTTTTTTAGTTTCTTATGTTTCAGTTCACAGACAGCGTTATTTTTTCACATAGATTAATGCTATAATCACCAACGCGAAAAATTATGTCTTGCCAAATCAATTTATAAAATGTGTGTATTTACAACGATAGTAACAATCACATTAAATTATGAAAATTGAAATTGACTTTTATTAATAAATATAGGCGCCAATTTTCTTTTAGATTACTTGTATCTGAAAGAAAAGAATATTGGATTAGAGGCACGACTTTGGGATTCTGAAGTGACTCCCAAGGACAAATGTATACGCCGAAAATGCAAAAGCAGTAGGCCTACAACAAAAAGTCATGATGATGAAAGCCATGGCGGCGACCCCTGGGCCCCGTGCCCCCATTATTTGATAATTGCCATAATGTTAACTAATTGTGCCTCCTGTATTAATTCCAGTCTCCTGATTTATATCATCATAATTAAATGTTGTGTTGTTTTGTTTTTTTTTTGTTTTTTTTTTTTTTTTTTTTTTTTTTTTTTTTTTTTTTTTTTTGTTTTTGCTCAAATTCTTGTGACAAAATGCATGTTTTTAATCGTATCTTTATAATGTCTTCTAATATTTCAGATTTGACGTCTCTGACAAGCTGGTGAAGCCATGTTAACCTCGTCCGTCATGCTGGTCTGTCAAGACAGCAGCAAGAACATCGCGGCAGAAAAGCGCGACGGACTAGCTTTTACACCATGACAGACTAGCTGTAAAGCTAGTCCTGCTCAAAAGCTCGTCAGTCTGGGCATCACTACGACTAGCTTTTATGCTAGTCCGTCAAACTAGTCGGTCACAACGGACGAGCTGTAAAATTAGTCTGTCGTGACCGACTAGCTTTAAAGCTAGTCTGTCATGACCGACTAGCTTTCTGGAAAGCTAGTCCGTCGTGACCGACGAGCATTAAAACTAGTCCGTCTTGACGGGCTAACTTGACGGACTAGCTTTCAATAGACGGACGAGTTTTAAAGCTAGTCCGTAATAACCGGGTTGTGTTGAAGGAAAGCTAGTCCGTCGTGACTGACTAGTTTTAAAGCTAGTCAGTCTGGGCATCACTACGACCAGCTTTAAAGCTAGTCGGTCTACCCGTTTAGGTTTTCAGTGTATAGTAGTCTCCAATATATATTCATAGATAACTGTTCTTAACTATATTTCATCAACTCTGTCGGCCTATATTCGGTAATTTAGATTAGCCTGCATTGCTCTGTTATTTTTGTTGTGAAAAACTATAAGCTTCAGACTCCTTTTACCATTGGACTCCGGCATGTCTCAACAATATTCTACGCGTTTAGGATGGGTAATAATAATGTGGATTATTTTGCAACTTTTTGTCCGAACAACATTTTGTCAAGATATATTCTGGTGTGAGGACCAACAGGAGGCATCGCTTTACGCAGTGAATGGACAAAATATATCTCATAGATTCTACGTTTATTTCTATCCCCATGATTCTGGTTCATTTGTATGGTCAAAAGGAGATTCGACATTATTAGAACGAGGCTTCGGCAATTTTTCTTTAAGTCAAGAGCGTTATAAATTTACTGCAGTGATCATAAATTGGGAGATTACTCTCGATTTGGAGATTTCTTTCACAACACAAGGTGATTCAGGAGAACATGTCATTTCGTTGAATTATTTGAAAAGACAAAGAGTATGTACGATTGGAGTATTTAATTTAACCATAGTTTCAGAACCTATCTGTTCAACAATACTTCAACAAGAAAATAACAAAATACAAATGTCTTGTCAATGTGAACAATTGAATGTAGGAGAACAAGCAAGAATCGTGGCTAGAAATGAAACTATTTACGAACATGAGGCTCCCTAGATAAATATTGATGGTTTGAATTCCACTAGAAATAAATTCAGTGTTTACTTGTATATAGTAGAATAAATTTTAATACGGTTTGCCAATATATTCCAATACAACATAAAAACATGGACAATACTCTAAATGACCACACCACGATTGATTGCTGCACTTCAGAGACTAACATATCATGGTGGTACTTCTTAGATGATCATTGGTTCTCTCTCAATGTTTCGAAGACCTTATCATTCATCGACGGTGTGGAGGATGAACACGAACTCCTCGTGCATAGCCTAGGAATTGTGAAATTCAAAGAGAACCAGCAAATCAACATGACTCTCATAAGAGCACCTGTTAATAATACAAGTAACTTAAAATGTGAAGAACTTACTCTGAATGTTACAACAATTCAAGAATTAGAAACATCAACCGAGATTCAACCGTCAACGTTCTTCGATGAATGGTGTGGATGTCGATAGCAATAAGAAGTCCATTAATATGGAAATGTTGCTCCTTTTAGTTTTGGTGTTGTCTACATTTGCTCATGCTATCAGCATTACTGCATTTGTTTTTTCGTTCTGTAAAACGCCTTGAATATTAGTTGGAGCGATAGTGTTCTAGATCTGTTTATGCTAGTTTTTAGAAACACATTTATTGGTCAGGCTGTCATCATTATGATAAGTTTAAGACCGCCGTAAAAAGTGAGCGTATAGTAAATGCACGAGGCATATATATTTCCAATATTTATTTTTCTCTATTTGACATTGTGTAATTTAATGAAACTATGCATCGTTACGTTATTAACTGACATGAGGTCACATGTGCAATATTGCGTTTTTTATTTGCTTTTCTTATTTCTTATGGTCACTGAATTAAAGACGTCGAGACTTCTTTTTGTGAAAATAAAATCAGTTATTATGGCTGAAATGAATGGTGTTATTTGATGGTGGAAAGTTGATGTTATTGGAAGTGTGGACAGTATATTCCAACATATGCACATGAACTATACCCAATTAAATGAAAATGAATGCATACTTTGCATGATCAATTACTATTCTTTTTTATTTGTTTCTCATTCAAGTTCATATCAGACAGATTCATTAAAAGAAAGTTCTTTGTATATAAAATAGTTTTGTTTGCTGTGTTTTAGGTTAGATAAATGGATATTCTTGTAGCTCATGCATCCGAATCAATTTTAGAAAAAGGAGGTAAATTTGCACCTGTCAAATAATTAGTAATGATAATAATAGTTACATTTTAATACATATATCCACCTTGGTGTTTCTAAGCGCTTAAGTGTTAACTAATTATTACCGGCTTAGCTAGGCTACCCCGAAAGGTGCTCACAGCATTAATGACAATTCATGACAAACAGCACTGAAAACCTAAACGGGTAGACCGACTAGCTTTAAAGCTAGTCGTAGTGATGCCCAGACTGACTAGCTTTAAAACTAGTCGGTCACGACGGACTAGCTTTCCTTCGACACAACCCAGTAATAACGGACTAGCTTTAAAACTCGTCCGTCTCTACGGGCTAGCTTGAAATCTAGTCCGTCAAGTTAGTCCGTCAAGACGGACTAGTTTTAATGCTAGTCGGTCACGACAGACTAATTTTAAAGCTCGTCCGTCGTGACCGACTAGTTTGACGGACTAGCTTAAAAGCTAGTCGTAGTGATGCCCAGACTGACGAGCTTTTGAGCAGGACTAGCTTTACAGCTAGTCGGTCATGGTGTAAAAGCTAGTCCGTCGCGCTTTTCTGCCGCGATGTTCTTGCTGCTTGATTGGAGTATTTAATTTAAACATTGCAGTTCATGAACCTGTCTGTTTAACACTACTTCACAAAGAAAATAACAAATTACAAATGTCTTGTCAATGGGACCCATTGACTGTAGGAGAGCAAGCGCGAATCGTGGCGGGAAATGACGAATATGAAACCCCTCTATTGAATGGTGGTGAAAATCTAAATAAATTCAGTGTTTACATTGCTCCAGAAAACATTGACGGTCGAATCGTACCTAACAAATGTTTCATTTCATTTCAGTATATGCTTTCAAAATGTACGAAACTTAACAGTCTTTCAATATTTTTCGTTCTAAACGACTACGAATCATCTTCGATCTTTATTGTTCAGAAACATTGTGCAACCAAGATTTCTTGCAAAATGTTTCTGAACAATTGGAGCACCTTTAAATATTTCTCGCGAAATTACTATTGCTATGAGTTGTTTAGTAATGAGGTATCATTTGAGAGTATGTTGCAATAACTGATGCGACTGAGGATTTCATTGTAATTTCTTGTTAATATCATATTTCACATTTACAATTTGTATATTTGTATTATATGTATCACCAATGAAAGACAAGTGTCTGTATTATTAATCTTCTAAATCTTGAATCGTGAATCTTGTAAAGATGTTGCTACATTTAAAGAGGGTTCCAAATTATAAGGTTATTTCTTAATGTGTTATAACCTGGTTGGAAGAATCAACTTCACACGTCTATGAATTATAACAGGTGTCAGATTATGCTTAATAATTCATTGCTTTGATCTCACTTCCCTATTTATCTTGTATGACAATGATAATACTGTTTCATTGAATGATACACATTCACATTGCGATAGGTTCTGAAGGCGCTCTAATATATAAGACACCGGTTTGGCTGGGAGCATTATGCACCCATTAATGCATTTACTGGGGCGATTTTGGCAAAACTAGATTTATGTCTTGTCAAAGGAAGTTCGGGACCTGGTTTCCAAAGTAGGATTATCGAAAATTAATTCAAGGAAAATAAGAAAACAGAATACTTAAGCTTCAAGTTTAGGAACAAGCATTAAAAAAACAATAATTTAAAAGAATAAAATGTGTACTATGAAACATCTTCTATTCCCCTAAAATAATATAATTTTTCTACCTTTTCCTCTTTTTCAAATCATAATGATTGATGTTGAATCTGTACTGTAACGACCATTAGATAAAGATCTTTGTAATATTTGATTGGTTTGTAAATTAATGTACTTGTATATACATAAAAAATATGAAAACAAGATTCATGCAAACACATATCACGTACTTCGATTAAATATTGCACAATGTAATCTTGGGAGTATAAACCTTTTTCTTCAAGTATACATGAAAAAAAAAAAAAATTGGTGAAAACTTGAGATTAAGTCAGAGTAAAAAAAAAAATGAAGGCTACAGGGCAAGTCCACGCTATTTGTTCCCGAGATGGTGATTTTTCGACTTTTTGACAATTTTTGTGTCAAGTGTGTCAGTGGGTTTGTAAAGGTATACATAATGTAGTATCACCATAAAGGGTATGAAATGAACTTAATGCAAATGAGGTCAAAAGTCATTTCAAGGTCATATGACGTCACAAGGCCAATTGATATTCATGAAAAAATATATAAAATGCATTAAAAATGCTATTTTCAACCATTTAAAAAAGAGGTTTGTCACCGGAGTACAAGCAAAAAGGATGTATTTTCTGTTTTTATATTTTCTTGGCTAACTCTGGTAAAAAATATCACGAACCTAGCACATAGCTTTCCATATTTTTAGACTTGAAATATTCAGGTCTCAGAAATAGTCTCACAAAAGTTACTGGGCTGATGTAAAATCATAATTTTTATTACCCACCCTCCCACCTTTAAAAATGAAACAAAATAAGTTTTTCTTACATTTGTGTTTTGTATTATGTTTCTTTTGTTTTATCAGAGAGATTTTTTAACAAAAGATGTTGCTACGCCTTGGCTACACCAATTGTTTAATAAAAAATATTACAGGGAATAAATGTCCCGTGTGTTAATGTCCCGTTTGTTACCTGACATAGTTTTTAAAACTTGAACTTTGCCAAAAAAACTCAAAGTTGTATTAACGTTAAAATATGTCCTTACAATGTTTATTACATGTTTGAGAGGATTATGACTCTGCAAATTTAGATCTAGTTTTTAAATTCAGAGTTAAATGTGAACAAAGTCAAAATTTGAAAACACCATTTTTTTGCGGTCCCGTTTGTTACCGACGAATAAATGATCATAAATTAATTATGAATTGAGTTATTACAACTATTTTTTAATGTTTTTGTTGAACATTCTTATTACCTCTGGGCGATTCCATACGTGTCGTACGGGACATTTAGAGAACATTTGACAGCTTTTCGACAATAAAAAACAAAAAATATTCCAGTAACTTGATGGTCATTTCTCAGTACTACCAGAATGGTAAAAGAACCAAGACTTGATTTGACTTGATACAAATAGTATAAACTAGAGATTGAAATAGTAATGTGTCGTACGGGACACAGAAAAAGTGGCTTTTTGGAAGCCTTAAGTTTGTGTTCAAAAGTCTGTGAGTTGCACAGGAAATTTAAATCAAAACTGAACTAAATTTGATCTTCAGTTACCAAAGAACAGAAATATAAAAAACTTTTTGCAAAATAAGCATTAACAAATAAATAAAGCAAATTATAGTTTTCAAGAACATTGTGGCGTAACGGGACATGCAAAATGTGTCGTACGGGACATCTCTGAATGAGGGCTATACTTTCTTAATTTTGTCTTGATTACTTCTTAAATCAATTAATTTGTCTGATAATAATGATAATCCTATGAAACTAAAGGGCAGTTATCATGTTAGAAAGCACTATTCTTGAATAGTTCTGTCAATATATCATGAATAATATAGTGTGTCGTACGGGACACTATTGATGTGTCATACGGGCCAGCCTGTATAAAATTGGACTTTATGTCAATAAAAAACGAAGCATTACCCCCAAATTTCTCTTTTGTATCCGCAACAAGGCATGCAGGACAATCAGTGACGTATCGGGGGGGGGGGGGCAGGTGCCCACGGGGCACTTTAAAGGCGCAAAATATAGAAAGGAATAAAAGGAAGGGGAAATGAAGTGAAGGGGATGCATACATA
Source organism: Paracentrotus lividus (assembly GCA_940671915.1). Taxonomy (NCBI): domain Eukaryota; kingdom Metazoa; phylum Echinodermata; class Echinoidea; order Camarodonta; family Echinidae; genus Paracentrotus; species Paracentrotus lividus. Next base: position 44,751,036 of record CALNVZ010001721.1, on the reverse strand, counting down.
AACTGAAAAGTGGAATGGCAAGTGACAAGTGATGATGATACCAATATTTTGTTATTATTATTACTTGTCACTTGTCACTTGTTTTCTGCAATTTATGCAAATTAGCCCTTTTTGCCAAAACAAAGATCTACTGAATACCTTACACACAAATTACTCTTTTTTTCTTTTTTTTTTTTTGCACAGATGTTCTCCAAACATACTGTATGTCTGAGGAATGTATGGATTTGAATTCGAAAAAATTCTTATTTTTTGATGAATTTTTTTCTTTGTATTTTTGTTGTTTTTTAGCTAATTATATATTCATGACATTATTACCACAAAACTAAAGCTTAATTTAAAATTCTAATCCATGCATTCCCCAGAGACATATTTCACCAAGAAGTATGCAAAGTGTAACGAGTAACAGACAATCGATTCTTGAGATGTTTTGTTTGCAAAAAGGCTAATTTGCACATTATGCTAATTAGGCATTTGGTGTGATCTTGTCTGTTCCATAGGATCCTTTTGATATATAACCTCTGTACTAATATATGGTTTTGGTAGTTTATTCATTTTCATTTCTTCAGAAAGGAGCAAAATAGAGTGTAACATTTGCCTATAACCCCCCCCCATAGGCTGATATATGATAATTGAAAATAAATGAATAATATAATATTATATAAAATTAAAAATAAAAAAGTTTGGCAAGAATCAGAATCACTTCATATACAGTCCATATCTCTTAAGACGCAATTATATTGTCTATCATAATCCTAAATTAGTAAAGAAAAGTACTAAGTTCCTGCCCATTCCAGAGAAAATGTTTTTTTCTTTTTCTCTTTTCTTGAGAAGAAAAGTTCTACTGTATTACTGTATTCATGAACAACTGAAATAAGGGTGGACTTATTCCAAAATTATATCAATAACAGAAAAGGGGTGGTATGAAAAAAAGGTAAACATCAATTAGCAACCCTGTGTCTAAAAGCTTTGACAGTGAAAATCACCAGTAAGCTGAAGCTCACAAGGGAATAACATGTATTGAAGTCAGTTTAAATGGTGGGAATACATATTTCATGTTCACTAGAGGATAAACAAAAGCCTATTCATTTCAATTAACGTCACTTCAATGCATGTTTCAATTCAAAAGACCTAATTATAGAGTTTGTGGACTTTGTAGTATCAAAACACCCCAATGAAATGCAATATATATGGTGTGGCGTACGGGACATGTCCCGTACGACACATTGTGTGTCGTACGGGGACAATTTTAAAATGCCATTTATTGAAAAACGGAAAGGGGGATTTTATATCCTAATAGGATCATTGATTACCCTGAGGTCAAAGATAGAGAACTGAAATAGCAGATTGCAACATAAAAATCAAAAGTGCGGTCAAAACTTTTGCATTTCCATGTGTCGTACGGGACATTGCCAAAAACAGGTTCGGAATAATCATTATTCACCCCATTAAGCATCATAAAAATGTTTTACAAATTATTTGGAGCCCATCCATGATACATTAACCCATGACTTTGTACTACTTTTTAATATTCTTGGCTCTTTCTATAGTGGTTTGAAGCAGTTTTTGTTTTCGACCTGTAATCAGTAAGATTTAGAAATTGAAAATTGCACCGTTTTCCCCAAAAATATCCATTTCCGACTTCACTTTGGAAAAAAAATTGTAATTTCCATGAAGTTTAGGTATCAGAGTAAAATATTACACTACTTATGATTAGTTGAAAGATTAATATTAATAATATTGGCATTTTTTCAAGTTCTAGTGTGGAATCGCCCCTCTAGGAATATACCAAAGGATTGAGATTTCATGTAAGATCTTTCAAACAAGCCCTATTTTTGGCTCTGAATGTCCCGTTTGTTACCACGCAAAATAGCTTGGAATTGCCCTATACAGACAGTGTGGAGGCAGAAAATGTTTTTTGTTTATGCCTGCTGATGACAGTCTGTAGAAGACAGAAATGAAATCCGAGTTGGTGTAAATCCCACGTTTTATCGTTTTATCATGTTTATTATTCATCTATTGATCTATCTCTCATTTAAGTAGCTTACGCCAAACCCTTGCAAATTCCTTTATTTCAATTAAAATCATGGATGCACTATTCACGAATGGAAAAGTGAAACTCGACATGAGATTATAAAAGGGTAGGACATCTATGTATTTTCATACTTTCAAGAGACTTATAGGTTTCATAACACTCGAATTGTTAAATATATTTCTTTGATTTACTAGTAATGGTCAAGTGTAAAGTAACGAACTAAATTGTTTGATCACGCGAGACTCGATACACTATTCCCAGTCATATCAACACTAGAAAGACATGTAACACATTATTACATTATACTTGACGTACAAGATGTTGACCATTAAAGGTGTATATATATATATATATATATATATATATATATATATATATATATATATATATATATATATATATATATATATAGGTTTGGTAATGTAGCTAGGTGATTAGTTGGCCAACAATTCGGACAGATGAAACAGTTCTGATTTTGACAACATTCTGCTGTATATGCACGAGCAGCTGCTTAATCAAAACATTGCTTCCCGCAGATATTTCAGCTGTTATACACAAGAATATTCTTCGGTCTATAATCCTTGTGTACAATAATTGCATGCCCTTGCATAATTCTTTAACTCTGTCGTCCTATATTCGGTAGTTTGGATATAAGCTCATTTTGTGGAAGCATCAGCTTCAAACTCCTGATATTGATCACTGAATTATTTTAACATGTCTCAAAAATATTGTATGTGTACAGGATGGAGGATGATTTTATTCATCATTTTGCAACCATTATTCCAAGAAGCATTTTGTCGAAGGCACCGTTGGTGTCCAGATGGACGGCAGGAGAAAGCGCCGCTTTATCATGTTTATGTAGTGAACGGAGAAACTATTTCTCTAGGATTCGACAGTAGTGTTATATGGTCATCTTTAGTATGGTCAAAAGGAAATTCAATATTATTTAATTTCCGTAGCAGCGATCACACTTTAAACAATGAGCGTTATAAAGTTACTTCAAGGCACATGTTTGGTACAAGGACTTTCATCAATTTGAAGCCGTCAACGTTCTTCGTTGAAAGCGTTGATGATATGGATGTCGATAGCAATATGAAGTCCATTGATATGGAAATGCTACTCTTTTTAGTTTTGGTGTTGTCTACATTAGCTCATGGCGCTATCAGCATTGCTGCATTTGCTTTTTCGTTCTGTAAAACGCCTTGAATATGATTTGGAGAGACTAGCTTTTAGAAACACATTTATTGGTAAGGCTGTCATCATTATTATAAGTTTAAGACCACCGTAAAATGTGGGTGTATAGTAAATGCCCGAGGCATATTTCCAATATTTATTGTTCTTGTACATTTGACGTTGCATTATTTATTTCATGAAACTTAACATCGTTACCTTATTAACTGACATGAGGTCACTTTTGATATATTGCGTTTTTTATTTGCTTTTCTTATTTCTCATGGTCACTGAATTAAAGACGTCGAGATGTCTTTTTGCGAAAATAAAATCAGTTATAATGGCTGAAATGAATGGTGTTATTTGATGGTGGAAAGTTGATGTTAATGGAAGTGTGGACAGTATATTCCAAAATATGCACATGAACTATACCCAATTAAATGAAAATGAATGCATACCTTGCATGATCAAGCTCTTTTTTTTTTTTACAATTTGTTTCTCATGCAAGTTCATATCAGACAGATTCATTAAAAGAAAGTTTCTTTGTATAAAATAGTTTTTTTTTGCTGTGTTTAGGTTAGATAAATGGATATTCTTGTAGCTCATGCATCCGAATCAATTTTAGAAAAAGGAGGTAATTTTGCACCTTTCAAATAATTAATAATAATAATAATAATAGTTACATTTATATTGCGCTTAATGCATATATCCACCCTGGTGTTTCTAAGCGCTTATAGTGTTAACTCATTATTACCGGTTTAGCTAGGCTACCCCGAAAGGTGCTCACAACATTTATGACAATTCATGACAAACAGCACCTTTTGGAGTTCAACTCTGAGTCCACACCAAAAATGCATTTTGCATAATAAGAAATTCATTTTTTTTTTTTTTTTACAATCAACGGATCAAAGATTTCAATTTTGCTTCTCTATACAATTGAACAGATAAATTTGCACCTCCTTGGTTTAAAAAGTTTCTAAACTATCCAATATGGGGACTTTTAAAAGATGAATTAACATTTTCTTTTAAAAACATCTAGACAGTGTAAATATTGTCAGATTTTTCATTCAAGGTTCCTATTGCATCCGAAAAAGAAGCTGCGGCACACTGTTAGAAAAAATTAAACAAGTTGTTTAAAATCTTAAACAATTGCGTGTTATAACCGGTGAATCGCACAGCGTTGTTTAGAAATTAAACAACCTGTAGTTGTTTAAAACTTTAACACTCTTGTTGTTTAAAAGTTTAAACAACCTGTTTATTGGTTGTTTAAAATATCAACAGTATTGTTTAACGCTTCTCTCCAAAAATAAAAACGCGCCAACTTTTGGTTAACGCGGCCGGGTATCGAACTCGCAACCTTTCGATTATAAGGCAGACTAGACCGCTCTATCCACTGAGCCAACACATCTGTACATACACGAATTTAATTTAATTTTAAGACTATAAGACTATAAACCTAGTTTTAAACAACAATGTTTAAATATTAAACAAGAATGTTTAACTTTTACTCCACCATTTTTTTAAACAGTGAAATTTAAACCGCGTTCTAACAGTGCATTTAAAGGGTGCAAATACACATCTTTATCATGTGTTTTTTTTTTGTATGTATCGGAATTATCAACTTTACCACGTGTCCAAAGTATAACAGTATCAGGTTGTGTGACCATGACTTATAATTCGATTTTACGATTAAACTTTCTGTTTATATCTTGTATAATAATAACCCATTTCATTGTTATACATGTAGTGTACATTATCCATCTCGTAAGGAGCTCCAATAGTACAGCGATTTATTTATACAGTATTATTCCAGGCTGACAAAAAACAAACACAGTATTTGTGGTTATGTCGTGGCTTTATTGAAAACTTTGTGATGGACGCTTAATTGCCAATTATCATTTGAGGTGTCAGAACAAAATATCACACATATATATATATAACATCATGAACAGATATCAGCCTCCCCGCCTATGCAATCGAGTAAGGCCTAAACGTATATCATTCAATTTCATCGTAAACAGATAACAGCCTCCCCGCCCATGCAATCGAGTAAAGCCTAAACGTATATCATTCAATTTCATTTCATGTATGTGTTATTGCCCAACAGGATAATTAATTTACGTTAACATTATACCATCCCTCCGCCTACGAAATCGAGTGAGACATAAACCATGTTACCAGTCTGCCCGCCTCTGAAATCGAGTCAGGCAAAAACGTATTACTAGCATATTATACCGTCTCCCCGCCTCTAAAATCGAGTGAGACATAAATCTATAATATATCGACCTCCCCGCCTCTGAAATCGAGTGAGGCCTAAACATAGTATACCATGCAATAACACATTACATCAAATCATCATAAACCCATACACCAGCCTCGCCGCCTGTAAGATCAGGTGAGGCGTAAGATGAAAACGTGACACCCTAATTTACTTCCGGTTTACAGTGCGTCCCAGATAAAAGTATACCCAACTTTGAGAGCCTCATATTAAAATTGTATAACTTTATGTGCAATTAATTTTAATTTCATGACAAAGAGTAACTCATATTCTATCTAATGATACAAAAATCATACCGATACTGTCATGGATGGCTGAACACTCGAGTGTTTAAAAACATTGGTCAAAAGTGATATGTACCAAATTGTCTGAGAAGCAGCCCTGGCTTTCTGATCATTCATTGTTTGTTTGAGGTCAGCCTTCCTGAGTCCATTCATTAGGCACAAAGGATTACTTGATCTATTGAAATGCAAGGGCTGCTTTTGCACAAACTTGGGACAGGGCACTTTTTACCCTTGTTTTTTAAAGCCCAACTGTTACGTCATCCGTCACAACACAGGTATAAGTTTGGTGTCATTGAAAAGAATATGAGTCGCTCTTTATCATGATATATATTTCAAGGTCACACAAGCTATAATATTTTAATCTGAGGCTCTCAAAGTTGGGTATACTTTTTTTTCTGGGACGCACTGTACGTATCTCACTGAGTTGCGAACTTGGGAGAATTTTCACAGTTGTATATAAAGAGATAATCTTATCTAAGAACTTTCTAGTACAAAATACTGTACAGAGTTTGAGAATTAATATGTAGGTACAACTAGGTCCGCCCGCATTCAAATCGAATTGGGCCGGAAACCTATGAATTGACATGCGAACAAATTCAACTAAATATATATGGCACCCCCTCGCCTGTAAAAATCGAGTGGGGTCAAACATTATCAGATGACAAGTGATCACTAGACTTGAACACGACCATGCCATTAGGGTACATGCAGGTAATATGGGCCCCCTAAGCTCATTTGCCTAATTTGCATAAAATTACAAAATGACACACAGTCTTATCTTTGTTTATATGAATCAATAACTACTGCTCTAACTTTTATTGTGAAGAAAAACAATTATCACCACCCCCCCCCCTGTCTGCAATATTCAAATTTTGACGTCATTACCAAAGTGCCCATATTACCTGCATGTGCACATTTCCACTCCTGAGAGAATCAAAAACTGGTCATCGAATAGACCCATAATCAACACATTAGTTAGCTTCCGCATGCTACGAAATATTAATTGTAGGACCTTGACAAGGTAATTCTTTGAAGCTAAATTATCGGTACTCAAAGAACATAATTACATGCTATACCAAATACCAAATCCACGACCTCAGCGTGGTTAAATAAGTCAACTACGACACCTCCTGCACCCAACTCTCCAATGCCAACGTCAAATATTTCGCGGACGTCCGCTACTTCACATTATTCCTTTATTTCTGTATGTGCATTATGCCTATACATTGTATAGCCACCAATCATTTCTTGCTTTTACCATCATACAAGCAAACTCATTTTAAAGTTGGAGATAATGGGGAGGTGGTGGGCAAATTTTTCACTCAAACATATGTGATACGTCTTGTCGAAATGAGAGAGAAGTCGCAGATCAAAGATCCGAGTAAATCGACAAACTAATAAAAAACTCAACATTTTGAGGAAAAAATGTTTTTTGATTTTCTGGTTCTTCCATGCTTCATCTTTGCAGTGTTAGAAAAATGAGTGAAAATGATAACAGAAAAGTGGTAAAAAAGCAGTTTTTCGGCGGGTGTTTTTTTCGGTCATAATTTTTTTTTCCGGACAGACAAGCGCACGTCCACGCTCATTTCCCCCTCTCCGTTTAGCTCCGCCCTTAGCAACGCATTACTTTGTTTATTGGACGTTCACAGTCATGTGATTTGTGCTTTCAACTGGCTTTTTGTTTTGTTTTTGTGAGTGAATAGCGAACTAAACTCAGAAATTTTGCGTGCGATGCCACTACTTGCTGTGAGAAAAGCTGTTTCATCGGGGATAGCGGAGCACGCAAACGAATGTCAAATCTAACAATCGGGTGGGTGGGGGGGGGGTGGGGAAAAGCTGTGTCAAAATGGGAGAACTAGAGATGGTACGCTTATGTTTTTATTGCTTGACTTAGCTACCTGAATCCAAATGAATGTTAATTTCCGCAATTTATTTTAGGGGCCGCGATATCTGTTGCCCTGACGGGAAATTAAAACCTCCCTATAAACAAATTTCGTTCCATCAGAGAAACATAGAGCATAAAAAAGAGGTGACGTGATAATACTTCTGATACAAGTATTTAGGTTAAAGTAAACAATTGATTAAGACATGTAAGAGATGCTAATTTGAAATTGAAAAAAAGTATGGTTTTAAAATTGTTTGATATTGCATTATGTGGAAACCAATAAGCTAAGTGAGAGGGGGGGGGAGTGGCAAATCGAATGAATCTAGTTTTTTAACTTCGGCTGGTATCTCACTTTTCGGGAACTACTTTGAAACAACTTTAAGACAGCTTTGAAACAAGTTTGAGACGGGTTGTTGAGACGTCGCGGAGACGTCTCCGAGACGTTTCATGAATCGCGGAAACTACTTTGAGACATTTCTCTGAAACTGCTTTGAAACAGATTTTGAAAATTGTCGTGGAGACATCTCGGAGAATTTTCCTCGACAGAATAAAAACAGAATAAACGTTTTATCCGTCGCGGAAAAAAAAAATCAGTAGCGGAGACGTCTCAGCGATACCAAGATAGAGAAATAGAAAGGTTAAGGGGTTAAAATAATGTTCATTATTTTAGATATATAATAAAACATTAGTTGCATGGAGATTAAGCCGTCGTTCTCCGATTCTCGCTATGTTATACTTATCACGATAATGAGAGGGTTGATTATCTGATATTTTGCTTGAACTATTTTGTTGTAACTATAATGATGTAATGAAATGTAAAGCATGCCAAATGCAGTACGGTGTATGATAAGTTAAAATTCCCGCTTTTATTTAAAAACTTACACCTCCGCTTTTAATTGTATGGTGCTTAGTCAAAGGTGTCATTGTCCAGAGGTGCGAAGCCGGTGTGGTCGCGGATATTGGCGCGGCCGCTATGATCTTTAATCCATATTTTATAGAAATAATTTGAAAGAAACAGGATCTCTTTTCAAGTGCTATTCAGTAGGCTCATCGATCGAATCGTGGGTGCTGCACATGCATTACGCACTTTGAATTGTGAGTCTAATGTAAAGGAAGAAAGCGAAACTTTTTCAAAATGTTTTTTTTTTCTTTACAAAATAACGCGTCGTATCCATGTATTTGGTTTTGATGACTATGCCTTACAGTGTTAGATAGTAAAAATGTCTGCCCTTTTATGTTTACATTTACTACAAATCACGAAAATGACCGACTTAGATGTAACATGTAACATTTTCGACTTAAAGTTCTTCCGATGAAAAATAATTTTCGCTACTTAAAACGGGACGTTTTCATTCCATAACTTAATAATTAATTAAGTAATTGTACCCGCTCCGACTTTATTTCATGGAGCACTTTTTTCGAAACATTTTCGACTTTAAGTTCTTTCAATAAATAATAATTTTCGCAACTTAAAACGAGACGTTATGATTCCATAACTAAATAATTAATTACGTAATTATACCCGCTCCGTTTTTATTTCATGAAAGATTTATTTCGAAATATTATCGATTTTAAGTTCTTCCGATAAATAACAGGGGCCGCGGAGCGTTTTTGAAAGTGGAGGGGCTGAGATGAAGTGGAGGGGGGGGGCTGAACAGGCTAAAAATCACAAATGTATGGTCATTTTTGCATTTTTGTACACGTTGGCTGATAAAAGTGGGGGGTGCAGCCCCCCCCCCCCCCGGCTCCGCGGCCCCTGAATAATATATTTTCGCTACTTAAAACATGACGTTTTCATTCCATAACTAAATAATTAATTACGTAATTGTACCCGCTTCGACTTTATCATGAAGGATTTATCCCAGGGGTCAAGAAGTGGGTATTACAAATGACAACTGCATTATTTAGACAACATCGCCGTTGTTTCGGCTTCTCGTGCTTGGCTCGATCATGCGTGACCGACGGGTAAACTATTGTTCTCGGGATACCTGAATGCAGCCTCCTAATTGGTCAGTCGTTTCACTTTTGTAACAAGTGGTTGCTAGGGCATTTCGGTGAGTAAAGGGGTGACAAAATGTTCTTATTTTTCTGGCGCGGAGTCAAACGGAAGTCAAACTTCGCAGACGTTTTTCTCTTGATTTTGATTTCCAAGAGCACAATTCTCCTCGCGTTCAGAGGCTAATATCTCCACTTCTATTTACTCTTTACAGTCGGGTTATATATCAAATTCAAGGCAATGAATCAGGGATCAATAATATCAAATAAAATGGATTTCAAAAATCGCGACTAGTTTCTCATTTCGACGTGACGCATCACATATAAGCGTCCGTTCACAATCAAACCACGACGAAGAATGGGGCATTTTTGGCCGCTGTTTGTACGTAAGCGTAGCAGAAATAAACGCGCACATTCCAATTCGCATATGACCACCTGTTTACGCGGCAGCGTCAACTATGTGATACAATACCCGCGTATGTTACATTCCGGGCGCGCCAATGGTTCAATAGAACTGGGTCAACAATGAATGCGTACATTACATTCCCGGCGCCCCATTTCAACATGTAAACATGTTGATCAACCCACATTTTATCAGCCACTTAATAAACCATTTTAAATCGTCTTTGACTCTTTAAATTTTATTAAAAGAACAACATCGTATTTTGGCTCGAACTTTCAGGTCTTGGCAAAGGATGTTCAAAAGTATAATGGTTATTAAAAATTTAAACTATCAACAGTATTGTTTAACCCACCGCTCCAAAAATAAAAACGCTCCAAATTTTATTTTGGTATAACGCAGCCGGCTGTCGAACCCACGACCTTTCGATTGCAAGGCAGACGCTCTATCCACTGAGCCAACAAATCTGTATACAGTGCGTATCAATAAAAACGGGACAGTTTTGAAAAGCCTGTCAAAATTTTGTTTCAAATCATGATGTCTATATTTTTATGTTAATAGATGCTCTGAAGTCTTATCTTTCAAATGTAATTTAGAAAAATAAGTTTCGTTCATGCTTGAGTACACACAGAACATTTTTATCGTGGGCTCAAAAAAAGGCTTGCGCACAAAATGGAAAAACGAGAAATATGAGCATCAGACTTCTTGCTAATCAGCAGTCTTCTTCTAAACTTTTTCTTTTTCTTTGCTAATATTTTCGAATTTCGATTTGAAATTCATTTACAAAGCTTTTTCTTGACTTTAATTGTTGTTTTTTTTTTGTTTTTTTTTTTGTCATTTTAATATGTAATCTTTTTGCAATAAATTTTCCTTCAAACTCAAATGCCTTTTTTTTTGGTCAACCCAAGAAAGGGGATTTCGATGCTTGTTTAATTGATTGATTGATTGATTGATTGATTGCTTTGTTTGTTTTGTTCATGCTTGAACGAACATGGAAAGTTTTTGTCTAAGGTTAAAAAAAGGGGGGGGGTATTATTTATTTTAAATCGGGTACTACATTCGGATTGATTGTTACTTTACACTGATAAATGATTATGTTAGTCTAAAGAGGAGATTTTTCTATGATTCTTCTAACAATTAAATCAATCATTTGAACAATCAATAACAAAAATTAATCGATCGATCAATCAATCATGTAAAGAAACAATGAATTAATCAAACGATCAATCATTCAAAATGGTCAATCTATCAATCCTTCATTCAATCAATCAATCGATCAATTAATAAATCAATCCATCAATCAAACAATCAATCAATCAAATAAACAAACGAACAAACAAAGCAGTCAATCAATCAAATAATCTTCCAACCAACCAAATCCCCTTTCTTGGGTTGATAACATTTCTTATTTCTTTTTCTTGGATTGAGGGAATATTCTGTGCTAAAAGATAACATGTTAACGTGAAAAAACGACAACAAAACAAAACAAAAAGCAATTCAAGTAAATAAATAGCTTTGTAAATGTATTTTGAAAGCATATTTCGAAAACTAATAGCAAGGATAATGAAAAGGTTAAAAGTAAGTCTGCTGGTAAGCAAGAAGTCTAATGATCGTATTTCTCATTTTTTTTTTTTTTTTTTTTTTTTTTTTTTTTTTTTGTGCGCAAGCCTTTTTTTGAGCCCCCGACATAAACGTTCTGTGTGCGCTCAAGCTTGAACGAAACTTATTGTTTCAAATTGCATTTAAAAGATAAGACTTCAGAGCATCTATTAACATCAAAATATAGACATCATAATTTGAAATGAAATTTTGGCAGACTTTTCAAATCTGTCCCGTTTTTATTGATACACCCTGTATATTAAATTTTAATGTGTGAGGGATAAGTCCTCCGCCATGATTGAAATGTTGCGCCGATTTACCTTGAATGTAATGAGTGATGCCATTAGCTCATGACTATCACGTGACATTTGCCTCGGCCTTTTTAAACGAAACCTGTTTAATATAAGGCTATAAAACCTCGCTTTCCGGTTTCAATCAACAATTTTTAAATATTAAACAAGAATGTTAAACTTTTAAACAAATTTTTGTTTAAACAGCGACATTTTTAAACAGCGTTCTAACAGTGTAGAAAATGTAGTATTTTTAACAAAATGGGTTTGTATACCTCGAAACATTTTCTATTCTTTTAAAAAATCATAATACTTTCCAGTTTAATCACTCGACTGTATTCCGATGCGATCGACCTAGTCATACGGTCATACCGGACAACACTTACCCCCCTGGACAATCTACCCCGCTGGCAACAATTTAACCCCCCGGACAATAACCCTCGAGGACAATACCCCACATACCCCCGGACAATTACCCCCCGGACAATTACCCCCGAGGACAATTACCCCCGAGGACAATTACCCCCCGGCAATTACCCCCCGGACAATTACCCCCAGGACACATTACCCCCGGACAATTACCCCCGGACAATTACCCCCCAGGACAATTACCCCCTAGGACAATTACCCCCGGACAATTACCCCCGGACAATTACCCCCGAGGACAATTACCCCCGGAGAGTTACACCGATCAACTACCCCCTGACGACAATTACCCCCTCACAGGCACTGATGTTGGGTCTCGCCCGGTTGTCGCAGGTTTTCTAATTATTTTCTACTTGATTTTATCATAATGAATCTCTCTTTCTCTTTCATATTCTCTTTTCTTCTTTGCTCTCTCTCACTTTCTTCTTTTTCCTTGCTTTTTTCTCCCCCCCCCTCCCTCTCACCTTTCTGCGCAATGAAAAAAAAATGGGGGGGGGCTTGAGCTCCAAAGCCCCCCCCCCCCGCTTTGGATACTCATATATGCATCAAAAATATGTAAACGGGCCCTCATATTCCTTTTATTTTCATAGAACAACAATTTGAAAATTCATTGAAAGGACACACATACACCAAATAATCACACATGTTGAATATCTCTGATTCATTTCTGATTTCCACTGTTATGATTTTTAGCCCTTTGGATGCGCGACGGCTTCTAACAGAAGCCGAGCGAAGGTGTTCAGTCTGCTACGACGCGGGCTTCAACCAGAAGCCGAGATATTTCCCTACTATATTGACAAATTTTTTTAGCTTTTCACCAGCTTTTGGGCGCTAATTCTTGAGGAAATGGACGAATATAATATTCATTTTCATTATTATCCATTATAAGAAATAACTTAGTTACTTGGAAAAAAATCGAGAACAATCACTTCATTCCAACATTACTAATATTTTTTTTACATAAGAAACGAATTCCCGCATCTTCACTTTTGGCGTACGCGTACGTGTCCGGAGGGAGAAATAATCAAATAAAGCTAGCTCGAGAGGAGAAATACGAGAGATATATTGAGAATGAGAAGAAGAGAGAGAAATAGAAAGGTTAGGGGTTAATAATGTTCATTATTTTAGATATATATAAAATATTATTGCATGGAGATTAAGCCTGTCGTTTTCTGATTCTAGTTAGATTATATACGATAATGAGAGGGGTTCGTTATCTGACATTTTCTTTGAACTATTTTGTTGTAACTATAATGATGTAATGAATTGTAAAGTATGCCAAATGCCAGTATGTATTATAAGTTAAAAGTCCGCTTTTTTTATCAAAACTTACACCTGCGCTTATATGAATGGTGGCTTAGTCAAAGGTGCCATTGTCCAGAGGTGCGAAGCGGCCGCTATGATTTTTAAATCCCATATTTTATATAGAATAATTTGAAAGAAACAGGACCCTCTTTCAAGTGCTATTCAGTAGGCTCATCGATCGAACCGTGCGTGCCGCACATGCATTACGCACATTGCATTGTGAATCCTATTGGAAAGAAAGAAAGCGGAACTTCTGCCAAAATGACAATGTTTTTCTTAACAAATAATGTGTCTTATATTTGGTTTTGATGACAATGCCTTAAGTGTTAGATAGAAAATGTCTGCCCTGTCATGCTTACATTTACTACAACTCATGAAAATGACTGAGTTAGATGCAAGGAGTAATGAAAAGCCACAAACATCACAAAATTTCTATATATACTGTCAGTGTACAAGAAAATCTCGCTCCCGCCTCAGGGGTACAATCGGGGTTTCCACGGGCCCGCGCTCAAGGGGTTAATTATTTTTGTTTAATTTCACGAAAATGGATAAACCTTGGTTCTGAACCCATGGTTTCTAAGGGCGGCAATAAAGGTCATAAATTAATAAACTCCATAAAATTAACAAATTAAGTGAAAATATAAACTAAGCTTATGTCAATTTATTGCAAAATAAGGTTAATCGTAAAATTAAATATCATACATAAGTTATTCGTTATGGCCCAGATGACCCGTGAGAAACCATGGTTTCAGACCACGTATTTTGCAGAATCTACCGTTGGAATATGAGGGCCAGTTTACATATTTTCTGATGCATATAATGTAGTAATCCAAACAGGGGGCTTGGGGTAGCAAGACGCCCCCCTCCCATTTTTTCATGGCGAAGAAGGCGCCGCTAAACAAAAAACAAAAAGGGGAAGGAGGGGGTTGGAGGTGGGTGGTCGAATGGATAAAGTTCGGCGACTGACGATCCACAAGGTAACACGGTCGAATCCCGTCCATTCCACTAATGTCCTTTGCGCAAGATATATATCTGCAATTTGCCAAGGTAAGGTAAAATGGGTACCGGTAGGAAGAAATTCGCTCGAATGGGCTAATGGGGGGGGGGGGGTAACTATCCGGGGTGAACGTTAGCTCGGGGGGCAATTGTCCAGGGGTAATGTCCGGGGGTAATTGTCCTCCGGGGGCTAATTGTCCGGGGGTAATTGTCCAGGGGGGGGGAATTTGTCCTCAGGGGGTAAATTGTCCGGGGGGCTAATTGTCCTAAGGGGGGTAATTGTCGGGGGGTAATTGTTCCCGAGGGTATTGTCCTCCAGGGAGGTTAATTGTCCGGGGGTAATTGTCCGGGGGTAATTGTCCTGCAGCGGGTAATTGTCGTAGGGGGAATTGTTCCAGGGGTAATGTCCGATGGGTAGTTGTCCGGCGGGGGTAATTTGTCCTAGGGGGGTAATTGTCCAGCGGGGTAATTGTCCGGTGGGGTAATTTGTCGGTTGGGTAATTGTCCGGGGTAATATGTTCCTCGAGGGGTTACTTGCTCCTCATATGGGGGTATATGTCCGGCCGGGGTAAATTGTCCGGGGGTAATTCGTCCTAGGGGTAATTGATCCGGCGGGGGTAATTTGTCCGGGGGGTAATGCGCGGAGGAATTAGTCGGCGGTTAATGTCCTAGGATCGGGGGTGGAATGTCCAGGGGGTAAATGTACCGGTATATGTCGCTAGGGGGTAATTGTCGCTCAGGGGGTAATTTCCGGTATGTCGGGGCGCTAATTGGTCCCGGGGGGTAATTGTCCAGGGTGCGGGGGGGTTAATGTCCTGGGGGTAATTGTCTCGGGGTACATGGGTAATGCCGGGGCGGTAATTCGTCGGGCGGGGGCGAATCTGTCCATAGGGGGTATTGTCCGGGGGTAATTGTCGGTATTGTCTCTGGCGGGTAATTGTCGTCAGGGGTAATTGTCCGGGGGGTAATTGTCCGGGGAGACGGGGTAATATGTCCTAGGGGGTAAATTGTCCCGGGGGATAAGTATGTGTCCGGCGGGGTAATTGTCCTCAGGGGGGTCAATTGTCTCCAGGCGGTAATTATCCGGGGGGATAATTGACTTACCCGGGGGTAATTGTTTCCTCGGGGGTAATTGGTCCACGCGCGGCGGTAGATTGTCTCGGGGTAAATTGTCCATTGTCCCTGATACGTGTTCATACACTGTAAAAAAAAATTGTTTAAAATATGAAACAACTAAAGGTGTTGTTTAGAGACCGTGGACGGAGTAAATACAACCTTACATCGATTGAAAGCTAAGTAGACGTATAGCGCAAATACCAAAAAATAAATTCAATTTTCATAACTGTATTCATAAAAATGTGATCGAACCTCAACCAGGCCATCCCTCCCAAATATTCGAAAAGTTACCCCTATTTTAATGGCGCAATTGATGACGTCAAAGAATGTTAAGGGAATGCTACGGCCAGGCATGATTGGGCTTAGACTTTAGAAAACACGTTTGTATTGCTATGTCAGAACAATAGACCCCATGTGTGCTAGAATTCTGTTGTTATGAAATGAAAGGGAAAGTTCATTCAGCATTTAGCATGTAGCATTCCGTTAACATCTTTTGACGTCATCAGCCGCGCCATTAAAATAGGGGTACTTTTTGGAATATTTGGGAGGGATGGCCTGGTTGATGTTCGATCATCTTTCTAATGAAATGCTTAAATTTGGAATTGTTGTATTATGAAAAAGTATTAGCTTTCGCTGTGTATGTAATTTGGGTTTTTATTTCTCGGTCCGGTCGGGCACTTTAAGCCGGGCACTCTAACAACGTTTTTCAAATTTGAAAAAAACGTTGGTAAATTTTTAAACAGCGCTAATATATACCCTCTAAAATTTATATCTTTGGTTAGAACAACACTTTTATTTGTCTAAAATATTTCAAACAGGGTTTTACAGTGTACGTCCATTGTCCATGGAACAATGATTGTCAATGATTGTGTATATTGGATTGTACATATCAGGACATCTCCCCCCGGAGGACAACTCCCCCGGGGACAACTCCCGGAGAACAGCTCCCCCGAAAGACAACTCCCCCGGAGGACAACTCCCCCTGAGGACAACACCCCCGGAGGACAACTCCCCCACAGGACATCTCCCGCGGAGGACTGGTCCCCCAAGGACAACTCCCCCGGAGGACATCTCCCCCGATGAAAACTCCCCCGAAGGACAAGTCCCACAGAGGACATATCCCCCGAGTACAACTCCCCCGGAGGACAACTCCCCGGGAGGACAACTTCCCCGGAAGACAACTCCCCCGGAGGAAAACTCCCCCGGAGGACGACTCCCCCGGAGGACAACTCCCCCGCAGCACAACTACCCGCAGGACAAGTCCCCCGGAAGACAACTCAACCATTCTAGTCTGTAAGATAAGGACCATAGATGTTCACTTCCGGCAGAAAGTGTGAAATTTGGCACAAATGCGTATTTTTGGACGCTGATTTCAAAAATTGCCGGCCCCAAGCGATTCGACAACTCGATCAGCCGCCATTTTGAAATCCAAGATGGCCGCCATGAAAACCATTGAAACGGCCTAACTTGAGTTCTAAGTGGCATGTGGCACTGAAAATTGGTACATAACAGGATTTTGATATCCTGAATTCGACTATTGCCGGTGTGGTAGCGGATCCTGTGCATTCCCGCAGATAGTGACGACCAGACGATACCTGCGCGCAGATATCGGCGTGCGCCGCGGATTTTGACTTGAAGAGAGCCAAATCTGCGGTAGCTTATACCGCAGATCTTGTCCGTCAGCGGATTTGGTTTGCTGGCTGAAAGTGAAGGACCATATGTGCGATTTTCGCGGATATTGTCCGCTTTTAAATTTTCTTCCATAATTTTCCCTCTCTCACTCTCGCTCTCTCTGTCAATCTTGATCTTGATCGGTCTCCCTCTTTCATCCTTCTTTTTACTCTCTCTATCTTGGTCCCTCAGCAAGGGACCATATCTGCTGTTCCCCGCGGAAATTGTCAGCTGGACTATTTTCTTGGTGTTTTTTTTTTCTCTCTCTCAGCATTTTCTTTTTATTTCTCCCTCTCTTTATTTTTGTCCCTCGGTGAAGCGAAGGACCATATCCGCTGTTCACGCGGATCTTGTCTGTTGGACCCTTTTCTTAATGTTTTCCCCTCTCTCCATCTCTCTATCTCTCACTCTCTGTCAACATGTTCTTGTCTTTCTCTTTCTCTCTCTTTCTTGTTCGGTCTCCTCCTTTCTATGCTTTTCTCTCCATTTTCCTTCTATATTTTGTACTCAATCCCCGCTTTTTTTGCCCCTTCCTTCTACTTTCTTTTATTTCCCCCTTTCTTACAGTAATAGAGAAAAAGTAAAAAATGAAAATGAAACGCTCAATACTGAGATATGATGATCTTCATGGTTTACCCATTCGTTTCGCAACATTCGAGTTACAAGAATAATCTTTGCATCACATTTAAGGATTGTGTACATGTCTTGCTTCCTACTTACCTGTCTTGTCTGAGTTCGGTATGCACCGAATAAGGGTCCTTTGAAGAAGTGCGCCGCACCAACCGCTTTGGAATTCGTCTCTTCCGATGTGCTCTCGTGCTCAAGAAAAACCATTAGAGTGCTGATTTGAAACGGGGAACTGAAGGACCATATCTCTTCAAACATTTACGTTTGGTTGTACTGTGCATGTCATCGTCTTATGACTGTATTATGATATGCAATAGAAGAGTTTTGCCAAAGAGGTGTGTTCCTTTGATTAAATATATTTTCATTTTTTGTTTGAGTAGTATATGTGTTTACATATTTGTGGGTATGCCTATGTAATTATAATTTGTTTTCTAGAACATTTAGTCTTATGGCGTTGTAATTTATAAGCAAGATATAATTTCTTGAACATGTAAAGCGCATTTTGTGATTGGCAAATAAGTGATGAAATGCGCTATATAAAAACTTAAATATATTATTGTCAAGTTTGGCCAAACGCGTGTTTGTATACTGACATATTCAATCACTAAGATTTTCTATTGGATTGCACTCGCTGTTCTTTCGTTTGCATTATTACATGTCACTACCAGTTATGTTTATTATTTCACTTGAACTTTAAGATAACGTGACTTAGGAATATAATAAAAGTTGGCGTTATAT